>CAXIPT010000011.1:81460-174653 GCA_964030475.1 Tethya wilhelma | reverse complement strand
CACACACACACACACACACACACACACACACACACACACACACACACACACACACACACACACACACACACACACACACACACACACACATTATAGTTGTATGACCCTTAAGTGGGGGGATATATTCAATTGTCACCTCCATTCATCCAGTAACCTGCAATTAGCCTATAAATAACTTTGGTTGCTAGGCAATGACAAACAAATACATACACACACACACACACACACACACACACAATTATATAAATATACATACTAACACTAATAATAATTATAATTATGGAGTTAAAGTTAGCTAACACAAGTCTTAGAAATGAAGAGTCAAATAACATATAAACACTAACATACTTACATAAATTTTATTCTGAAGCAAACTATAGCTAAACTAATATACTAGTATATATATATATATGTATATACATACATACTATTTCACAAAGTATTTGTTTCATATATAATGATCATGCGTACCTACAGGTTAATTAGTAAGGATTAAACGTCTCTATACATGTCAACTTTTCATTAATGGAATACTTATAATTGTTCTCAAACACAACTATATAATAAGGTAATGATACTATTAGTAACTTCTTGCACAAATTGGTGTATTGATTTAGTTTAGTTGTCTGAGTCAACAGGGTCCTCACCACAGGCACCTGGTCCTTGAATCACAGTTATCTTCTTTGACTTCACATTATATGATACAGACAAAGGACCCCCGGTATTCTTTGCTCTTAAATTGTCTGACTCAGTATCATTATTGGCACCGTTTTCAATTGCTTGACGGTTTTCAGCTGATACAATTTCAGTGCCATCAATATCACCTCCTTGAATACCATCAATAGCACCTCCTTTAGTTAGCAGTGTTGACTTCATAATCCAGGCTAAGATTGAGATAAGAATGGAAGGAACGAGAGAGAGAATGGCCAAAGGAGCTGAACTAGCTACAGAGGCTCGTCCAATAACAAGAGTGTAGAGCAGAGCAAAAATAAACATGAANCGAACGTATTAAAGCTAACAAAAACACAATCAGCTATAAAACAACAACTAGCATGAATTACAATACAATATTTACACTTTAACTGGCTGCTATAATTACACAGGTTCAGTGTCTGTTGTAGACTGTACTCTCAATAACTCGCATGTAACACTATTGTGAACAATAACAGCCTAGGGCTGGACATAGATTACAGAACAATAGTCTGACATAATAACAATAGCATATGTTACATCCTACTACAGTGCTTGCAGTCTAGAGAGTAGAATTCATGTTTTTGCCTACAAGTAACAACTTTGTCAAATCTAACTTTAGGGTGAATATTAAGCTTTTTTTTTGAATGGATAAGCCTAGTTATGGGTATAGGTACACTCTAATGTGGCTCAGGACTGCCAAACATTTTGCACCTCCCCAATTTTTAGAGTGTGGTCAAAATCAGATTTGACGTTTTTTGGGAATTTTGTAGTTCTATCCCAGATATTACTCTTAGTGTAGGGTTTCAAAAGAAGCTGATGGTACACTGTTAAAAATGGTGTGTTCCCATGCACGTTAAATTTAACACACCTAAAGTGTGTAAATCTTAAATGTGCATTTAAGCATGATAATGTAACTCAAAAGCTTCTCTAGAAGTTAAAAACTAATATTTCAGTATTCAATCCCCAGAAAAGTTAATCCACATGAAAATATGCTTCTTTGAACTTAAACCACATCAAACGTTTCCATGGCAACAGAAAAAGGGTGTTGTTTAACACACTAGTGTGTAAAATCTAAGCAGTTGTGTGGACACACTATTTTTAACAGTGTAGTTAAAGCTAATGCATTTAATGATGAACTTGTCATGCAAGTTTCAGATCTTAGCTGTTAGTATTTCTTGAGTTTCTTCGCTAACCGAAAATGGTGTCAAAAAGTTGAAAAAATGCTCATTGAAAGCAATGTGTTTGCTTTTAGCCAACCAAAATCCTACCCAAGATGGACAAACTGGTAACCAAAGCTCAGGTAAAGTTGTAGACCTTAGCCGTAAACAGTTTGTCATTTTCTTCCCTAACATATTTCCCAAAAAAGCTTTATATCAGAAGCCATATCTCTGCACCTAAAGGTTGCCATGACAACATATTGAGTCTTGTTATAGAGTAATGACCCATATTGATGATGATCCAAAAAAAATTATTTGAAGATGCTTTGTTTGGGAATTATACTCACATAACCTCAAAATGGGGAATTCTACTCTCTAGACTGCAAGCACTGTATATGTTGTATTGATTCATATAAAAGAAAAGAGCGAGGGCTGTATTTTCAGTCTCTCTCAATCTCTCAAAAATTCTGTGTCAGTTGACAGCATTGTTGTGCGAGAACGCTGCGTGCTCAGCTGGAGCTGAATGGTTGTAATTGTACAGACGCCGACCGCAAATTATTACAGTGTCTACAGTCGATGATTGTGGATCATTTTGGAGATCATTTTCAGCAAAATTCTTCAATGGAACCGCAGTGCTCTCTGTTGTACCAGATTGTGAAATCACAGTTACCTCTTCTAAACCCACATTATGTGCTACAGAGAAGGCATCAGGATCATTGTCGTCATTTTCTGAATCAATGGCTTGAGGGGTTTGAGCATCATCATCACCCTTTCCAGCTAGCAGTGTCGACTTCATGATCCAGGCTAGGATTGAGATAAGGATGGAGGGAAGGAGAGAGAGAAAAGCCAAAGGAGCTGAGCTAGCTACAGAGGCTCGTCCAATTACAAGAGAGTAGAGCAGAGCAAAGATAAACATGAAAAAGTATATCAGTGCCAAAGTTATAATAAATGCAACTATGCCATACGAAAGCTTCCATAACAGTCCCTCTTTCTCATGTGATTGAGTGTACATTCGTTTACGTTTGATTTTAGTATAGTTATTTTTACAGTCATAATACGTCAACTTGATTGCCTTTCTCTTTTTCCAGTACGTTATTAGGTAGACAATTGAGAACAGTGTGAATGTTATTCCAAACGTAAAGATGGTGACAACTCTGATCGGATAGGCAAAAGTGAGTATGAAGGCTGGAAAGAAAGCATACAGTATGATGTAACCCAAATAAGCCAGGATCCAGATAAAGCATTTTATGGCAACATCTACTTCAATCTTGTCACTGTATAAACGTGGTAAATGTTCATAATGGTGATTTCGATATAAATGGATCTTTCGGCTCACTTTGAATAGTGAAAAAAAGCCAGGACTGTAAAAGAGCAATGTTGCAGCAACCATGGTAAGAGTTATAAATGGATCTTTAATGTAACTCAACCAGATTACCATCATGACAAACTTTGATATCATCTCAAGTAGTATAATAAAAATCGCAACAATTGTGATACCTGCAAGAGTTTCGGGGTTGCTTGCAACAAAAGCTTTCACACCTCTATGCCTTGTTTTTGAGACAACGAAAAAAATGGCCGTGCTACAGATAATGTAGATGACAATGGTACTCATGACGTAGGAGAGATGATAAGGTAACTGATTTTGATATCTATGTTTTACACCAATAACAGTTACTTGGTCAGCAGGTAGTGCAAAACCAACGAAGTGAGTATTTCCACTGTCCTGAATAAGACCAGTGCTTCTCTGTCCAGCATAGACTCTGAGCTGTAGATCCATGTGTGCATATTCGTGCAATAATAATACTCAAGATTCTGTATTAGACCCCGAGTTATCACTGAATTCCAGTCCACACTATTGCAATAATTAATAACTATAAGGTCACTTAGAACATTGAGTCATGACCATAACTATCGCGGATAGCTGTACATATAATAATATTATGCTGTATAGTGAAGGCAATTATAGCACTTTGAAAGTGTGCCAGAGGAAGTTGAATAGGCTTAAGTGCACATTGTAATGTCATTAGTGTTCTTGTATGCACTCACAATCTTTTTACAAGCACATGAATTGGGTCAATGGTCATGAAACCTTATATGTATAGTAGTAGGTACCTGTATTGTGATTTACCAAAGAACTTATATCGCTCAAGACTGACTCAAATAGCTCAGTAGTTGGCACACACACCAGCTCAGTGAGATGTAGGTTGATGCGAAGTGTTGGTAGCTCGTAGCTTCCATCCCAAAGGAGTGTCTTAGCTTCTGGGCCACTCTCAATGGGATCAATCATTTGAAATATTGCTAGCATCAGCCTCATGAGTACAAAGGGTAGTTGTATCTGCATGAAGTTGATAGTGAGAGGGTGAAACACTGTAAAGACACCACTTGATGTCCATCCTTGTACAAACTCTGTTGCATTTACAGTATTTATGACATTATTTTCGTTAGCATCATCAGTACAGTAGTTTTGGGCCAAATCTTGTGAAACATTTCTGGGAAATGTGAGATTGTAGACCACTTTTATCAAAACCGGATTGGCATTGGGAGCATAAAAGAAAGCCTTTTGAAGTCTGTATATATTTCCAACATCCTTAATAAGTGAATTTTCCACTTGATGATACAACTTGTTGCAAACATCGGCAAGGACTTCTGTTACTGTATCATCACAGATTTCCAAATCCTGAGCGACTGTTTCTGACATGCCATAGGCAAGTAGCAGCAATCCAACAATGAGATTTAGAGCTCTAGTTTTCATTTTCAAGTGATGTGTGGCTGTTCAGGGCCGATCCTGAACGTGCACGTGCACACGCGCACCGCGTTGCGACCATTACCTGCTCAAAGTTCAAAGTTTAACCGATTCAGCCCCTGTGGACACGGAGAGGATATATAATTTCTAGCCCACTGCTGCTTTACTGCTTTGAATTTAGCTATTGGCCTTCCGTATAGTCTCAAATTTTGAATTATTCCAACAATAGTAATATCAGTAGTTTGAACACACACTGTGCCTCTAAGACTAATATCAGTAGTTTGCGGAACACACACTGTGCCTCTGAGACTAAAATGCTGAAGATATTTGAAATGATTGCATGACCCTTTTGAGAGTGGGCCGGCCCGGCTGGCCAGAAGCTATGCGGATCTACCAACACTTTGAGCCGGTTAGTGACAGTGTCTCAGAGGCACAAACTAGTGGCAGTTGTAGCTGCAAGAAGTTGATAGTGAGAGGGTGAAACACTGTGAACACACCACCGGCGGCTTGATGTCCATCCTTGTATGATTCTGTTGCATTTCACGTGACAGTAGTTATAACATAATTTCATTAGCACAGTAGTTTTGATCCTCATCTTGTGAAACATAAATTTCTGGCAAATGTAACATTGTAGACCAAGCTGGAGTGGCGTCAGGAGCATAAAAGAAAGCTCTTTGGAGTCCGTATATGTTTCCAACATCCCCAACAAGTGCATTTTCCACTTGATGATACAACTTGTTGCAAACATCGGCAAGCCTCGGACTTCTGTGAATGTATCATCACAGATTTCCAAATCCTGAGCTACTGCTTCTGATATGCGCGGCACTGTTTCTAATTCAAGTTTAGTGTACAAAGATGTGAAAAACGTGTCCATGTGTAAAGAGGCTAAAATGTAGTCACATGTTGCAGTATCTGCACAGCTCAATTAACAAACATGTAGTTGCTAACAATGACCGCAGCATACAAAATCTTTAGTAATGATTACTGTCTAACAGATGTTGTCAGCTAAAAATATGAATATTATTTGTAAAATCAATAATCATAGCATACTATATAAAGGTAGATTTGTTTACAGATTAAGCTTAGATAATAATATAAATCCTAAATCATTATTATATGTAAGTCTAAACGCAGCAAACTTTACTCAAGCACAATTGACGATCACATGGCTTTGATAACAATTCACAATCTTTTCGAGGCTTTTCGTCGATATCTAGCTCAGATTCTATTGGATTTTGCAGAAGGAGATCTTGCTTCAATGTAGCAGGTGCAACACCCTTCTCCATATCGCCAGGATTCAAGGAAACTTGGTTTTGATAAGCGTGGTACGTCGCTGAAAACTTTTTAGCTTCTGTAGTATCATTACCCTCAGCAGTGGACTCAACATCTTCATTTTCATTCTCATTACCATCACCCTTTATGGTATTGGTATTGTCACTTTCAGCTAACAGTGTTGACTTCATGATCCATGCCAGCGCTGAAATAAGGATGGAGGGAAGGAGGGAGAGAATGGCCAAAGGAGCTGAGCTAGCTACAGAGGCTCGTCCGATTACAAGAGAGTAGAGCAGAGCAAAGATAAACATGAAAAAGTAGAGCATTGTCAGAGCTATTACGAACCAGATTGTTCCATACAAAACAGTGTGTTTGAACCCTTTCTTTCCTTTTGCGTCTTGGTGTTCAGAATTCGAATTGTGTTTTGATTTGAGCCTTTTTTCAAAATAAAGTTTCAGTGTGGTCCCTTTCTTCAAGTAGGTTGTAAGATAAATCACTGAGAAGAACATGAACGTTAACCCTAAGGAAAAAATGGTGACAACTCGAATTGGATATGCAAATGCTAGTATGAAAGCTGGGAAGAAAGCATATACAATAATATAAGCAAAGTAAGCAGAGATCCAAACAAAACACTTTATAAAAGTGTTCACTTTTATGTTGTGACCATACATGCTCTGAATTTTCTCATAGCGGCCATGACGATAGAGATGGATCTTTCGACCAACTTTAAACAATGAAAAAAGGCCTGGACAGTAAAAGAGGAAAGTTGCCAGAGTCACTGTGAACGTTGTGAGCGGATCTTTGATAGAGATCAACAAGGTGACCGTCGTGGCAAACCTTGATATCATCTCAAGCACTATAAAGGCAACCACCACAATTGCACTGCCTTTTAGGATTTCGGGATTCTTTCTCGTAAAAGCTTTCACGCCCATATGGTTGGTTTTTGAAGCAACAAAGAAGATAGCAGATATGCAAATAATGTAGATGACAATGGTGCTCATGACGTACAAGAGATAGTAAGGAATACGATACCCATCTCCTACACCTGTCGGAGTTACAGCGATAGCAGGTAGTGGAAAACCGACAAATTCAGTATTTGCACTGTCTTGAATGACGCCGGTGGCTCTTTGCCCAGCGTAGATTCTGAGCTGAATGGTGTGAATGCATAATGAATATTGATAATGTGCAGGAGTCTAAGACAAAATTAATGACACAACACATATATAAAGATGATGACATGCAGTAAACATTAATTTCTGTAGGTTATATAGTGCATGAGCTATCATCCATTTAAGTTATCACAATTTTATTCATTGAATGTCACATGTCAGATAGTGAATATATGTATAGTGACCAGTAGCTAATGCATGGGCGAGGCTTACCAAAGAGCTGAAATCACTCAACACTGACTCAAACAGCACATTAGTAGGAATACACACCAGCTCAGTGAAGTGTAGATTGATGTAAAGTGTTGGTAGATCATAGCTTCCATCCCAAAGGAGTGTCTGTGCTTTTGGACCACTCTCTCCAGGGTCTATGAGCTCAAATATCCCCAGCATCAGCCTCATGAGTACAAAGGGCAGTTGTAGCTGCATGAAGTGGACAGTGAGAGGATGAAACACTGTGTACACACCACTTGAGGTCCATCCTTGCGTGATGTTCGCGGAATTTAGCATTGTGATGGTGTTGTCAGCATTAGCATCATCAGAGCAGTAGTTTGGTTGCAATTGAGCCCCTTCTGTGATATTCTCAGCAAATGTGACATTGTAGATCACTTTTATTAGAACTGGATTCGCATTGGGAGCATAAAAGAAAGCCCTTCGCAATCTGTAGGCGTTTCCAGCATCCGCAATGAGGGCATCTTCCACCTGCTTGTGCAAGTTTGAGCAAACATCAGCAAGAACTTCTGTAAAGGAATCTTCACAGGTTTTCAGCCGCTCTGATACAACTTCTGATATGCCATAGGCAAGCAGCAGTCCCACTGTAATATATAGAGCATTGGTCTTCATTTTTTAGTAGATGAACTAGGCTAGAAATTATCCTCGTCCCTTAATTTGCTAGCCGGGTTGAGCGTTACAGTGCGCATGCGCAATACACTTTGGACGATCGTGCGGAACTAGTCACTCAATATTACCTTCATTTCGAATAATTGGAGCAATACCAGATTTAGCTACGTACACGGAAAGGTTATTGCTTTGCTGCTTCTGTTGACCTTCCGTATATTCAATGCAACTGTGTTGTTCTTTTGTACTTTTTGTTATTATCTAGTCTATTTTGTGATGAACAACACTTGAAATGCAAACTCTAATTCCACAATTTCTTTGTGTTCATATTTCTCCTTCAGTAACATTATTCCTTCTTCTAGAGTTTCATCACTCAGTCCCTCAAGATAAGTGAGATATCTCGATCTTATTGCATCATACCATGGTCCTGTCTCAACAGGAAGATGTACAGACTCTAGCGACCTTTTCCATTTTAGACCAATATCATCAAGAATCTTACCACAGAGCTGGTCGAGCTTTATATACTTCACCGGTTGTTTTATAGCTTCGAAAAAAGGCACTGAGAGTCCATTGAGGTATTGTAGTACGATACACGTGCCATTGCCTGAGAGATGAGTTTTTATTCCTGAAAACACAGGGCCAAGATCTTCCACTTTGAAATGATGGAGGCAATGAAACAAAGTGATCTTATCATACAATCCATCAGGAGGTGGGGAAGGGTTGCCTTCAAAGTATTCCTTTGCTCCGCTTAGTACTGGAGATACACCTTCACATTGTTTGAGTATTTTGAGCATTTCTTTAGAAGGATCGACACACACGATTGGACGTTTGAGAGGTGTTTGTTTCCAAATTCGATGAGTAATTTCACCAGTTCCAGTACCTAGGTCTAGGATTCTGTCTTCAGGGCTGAAGTTCACAATTCGATCCAAGACTTTCATTGTTGCTTCATGGTGATCTTTATAAAGGTTGTTGTAGTCAGTGGCAACACGCTCGTAATGACCTAAATGTGCAGATATAAACTGAACTTTTTAATGTGGACTAGATGTATCTATATGATGTGTGGACCAGGCCAACCTATACAACTTCAACTCAAATTATTCATACTATTATCTCTGACTACTGAGTACAGAACAGATACAGGCACACACGTAGAGTTAGTTTTTGGCATACCCTTTACTTTTTGGTCCAAGTGGCTGTGTTCAGGTGTCTTTCTAGCTCCGCAGCTGGTCATACTCATCACACAAAGAACAACTTGAAGAACAAAGGTGAGAAGATTAAAGTGGGCGGGGTGAATGGCTTTGTGACGTACGTGGGCATGATGTGTAATCTAGGCCTGTATGCGATATGCCGGGCATCTCTGCAAGTCCTTGAGAGGAGAAATCAACTCGCCGCTTTTGAGATACGCTACAATGCGCATGCGCAATAGCTGGTCATCTCGCGCGACTTCCCTAATTAATAATTATTGCAAAAGCAAAGACAACATCAACAATATGGCTAAGCCTACTTGTACTAAGCAAGTATTTAGTCAAGTTCAGGATAAAAATGACTGGTGGACAGACAAAAGTAACATCCAAGCTATCAGAGACTATGCTATGCTACAAGGACTGATTGTAAGAGCTTCAGGAGAGCCCAATGACTGTTCTGTAGTGAATGTATCAGTGACTCTGACACCATCTAAGTTTCCAGAAGAGCTATTCGAGCTAGCCCACAACATCCAGGGTGATATTAACAAGTTAGTAGATGCTGTGAGCAGAGACAAACAATTTCTGAGCACTGTTCTGGAAAGGTAAAAATTACTGCTTCTTAGTATACCAACTCTTGCAGTTGCCATCATGGTCTGAGCTTAAGATTCTTAGAGCAAAACTGACAATTCTATAGTGTAGATAAATACATTGCCTGTACTATGATAATCATGTTATCTTGTATTTATGTAATCTATGTCTCTTTATAGGGTTATGAAGACGGACCACTTCACCCGAAAACTTTTTGAAATACACTCAGAAGTTTCTAAGAACAATAAAAAGGTGCTTATAATGGATTCAAATTCATGCTAAATAAGAAATGGCTCCTAAAAAGTGCAATTAATTGCTTAGCAAATCATTACACTCTCAATCTCATTCACTGATGTGACAAACATTAAGTCGTTTGTCCATTATTTTGTATAGACCAGCTGTGTGCTGGGGATCCATCGTAGTGACTATCTCCTTGACTACAACCCCTCAATGGACCCCCCACTGAGTCTCAAACAGGTTGAGATCAATACAATATCAGTAGGAGGATTTGCACTGAGCCAAGATTCTTTACCAGAGTTTCAGAGGTATGCAAATATTTCTTATCCTTCAATCAATGATGGTTAATTTAGTACTAATATCTTTCATACACTAACTGCATATGTGTAGGTATGTCAGTAGTCGATACTCCAACTCCACATTTAAACTGCTAAATGTACGTATGAATGCGTAAGTCCATGTTTGCAGGTTGATCACTATAATTCTTGTGTTTATTGAACTTCCAATATATAATGTGTGTATATAGATTCCTCCTAATCCCTGTCTTTCAAGTGTGACTGATGGTGTTGCTTGTGCATGGAAACAATATGGCAAAGAAAGGTATGATTGTAGTTATGTATCGGTGAGACTGGATGATCAAAGAAAAACTATAATTCTCTTATATGTAAAAAAAGTTATAAACCTGCATGATTAACATTGCAGCATGTAACTCAAAACACTTTCCTTTCACACAGTAATTAAATTCCCTATAGTTACTGTAGCAACTCCTACTCGCTTTATAGTTTAATACTTTAATAACTATTTTAATAATTATAATTATTGTAATTATTGCATTGTTGTAATGATTTGTAAATGCAGTCACCATATGTGAGTAGTTATTTCTGATTCTACAGTAGTTGTGTACTCTTCGTGGTTCAGTCTGGGGAACAGAATATCTATGGTCAAAGACCGCTGGAATTTGACTTGTGGAAAAGGTTGTTAGCTAACGATTGCGTTCTTAAATAATCATGTTAAAAGCATTCTGTATAGGTATGGCATCATGTGTATACGAAAGACACTAACAGAATTGAGCAGTGAAGCTGTCCATGGACCTGAGGGAGAACTATTTGTGTAAGTAAATATTATGTGTATAGCAACTAATCAGTGACTAGTAATACACTATTTATTTTATACTCCTAATTATTTCAGATCAAGTTTTGAGGTTTGTGTTGTCTATTATCGTGCAGGATACTGCCCAAATGATTATCCTTCGGAAAAAGTGAGTATATGCATAAACCAAAGCTAATTATTGACAGGTGATTTGAAAGTTTATGTATGCCGGCCTCGTGCTCACAACATGCATGTATTGTGGTAAAATCATTTCTGTGTTTCCCCCCAAAAGGGGTAGGGGGGCACTCCCCCCTCCTTTCAACTACCCCCCTCCCCATACAAATACATATAAAACTATAATACTATCTTTTGGACGATTTTAAGCAATTCTTGCCACCTCCCCCCCCCCCTCTTTACTTTTGTTCTGGGGGAAACACTCCATTTATAGGAATGGTTAGCTCGGTTGCTGCTGGAGAGCTCACAAGCCGTCTGTTGTCCTAGTGTAGCTTACCAGCTGGTGGGAACAAAGAAGGTACAACAAGCTTTAGCAGAGGATGGTGTCCTTGAAAGGTGAGAGCAACAGCTCAGCTATCAGTATCATGCATACACACATGCAAGATGGCCAGGCTCCATGGATGGATTGAAGCCATGAATACATACCAGTAGAACTTGAAAAACATCACAAAAATTAATGTCACCGTTGTAACTTGAATTTTTTCTTTTTGTTGACACAGATTTATTAGTGAAGGTGAGACTATTAAAAAGATAAGGTCTACATTTACTGGACTATATTCATTGGATAATGTAAGCAGTAAGTAGTGAGATTTATCCTAAATGTCCTTTAATTTTATCCACATACATGTTATTAATTGTAACTAGAATGAAATTGGTGACAGAAATGTTGAAATGGCTTTGAAAGATCCAAAGAAATTCGTCATGAAACCACAGAGAGAAGGGGGAGGTACAGCAATGTTTGTCAATCTGAATATCACAATTATACTGGATAATTATATACCATAAATTCATGAAAATAATATTTTGCAATCACTGCGGACTAGGTATATGGCCTTGCTAATAGCTGCTTTAGATTCTAAAACTGTTTATTCACTATTTGACCATAATAACAGTATAGGAAGTCAATGTGTGATACATAGCTACCAAGCATAAGCTTTTACGTGCCATTTCCACCAGCTACTAGCTAGTGGATACACATGCCTGCATGTTTTGATCAGTCACTACTGCAATGTGGTGAAAGAGTGAATGTCTTTGAGCTATTATTTTTCTTCAGGCAACAATGTATTTGGTGAAGAAGTAGGCTCACTCTTACGTAGACTTGGTTCTTCTCCTGAACGAGAGGCTTACATCTTGATGGATAGAATCCATCCTCCAGCTCAGGTGGGGATTATCCTGCGATCTAACCCTGAAGATGAACTCCAGCTAACACCACTGATTGGCGAACTAGGAATATTTGGAGTTTACGTTAGGTAGGTACGTAGGTCCACAGATCAAATAACTTAATATACCAGTCAATGATTCAGCCTAATTGGCTGCTGCGTGGCAAAGAATGGTTCATTAAACTTGGCTGATAGATAATTTGATAACCAGCATAAAATTTGATTATAAACTGTGTGAGCTGTTAATAAAATCAATGTTGTACAAACTTCGTGTAGGAATGGTGAAGAGATCCTTCTTAACACTGATACCGGTCACATTCTCCGCAGCAAGCCAGCCGCGACAGATGAAGGGGGCGTGTCAGTGTGTGCACGTATCAAATGTGGTGCACTAGACTCTCCCAGTTTACTTCCTTTAGAAAACTTCATCAGTTCAATCTCAAGTCTTTCAAGCTGACTTTCATATAGCTACTATGTCTACGCAGAGTTGTTCAGTTGTGTTAACATTATTTTTTATTTTTTTTTGCATTGCATTCTCATTTTCAATATCTGACAAGACTATTATTATTACATAGCTACACAGGATTTATACAAACAACATACAGAGTGTTACTATCAGGAGAAGAATTTCACTCCTGCGTCAGAATCGTCGGGACTACTGCCAGCTATCAGTTCGGCCTTGCCCAGTCTGGCTAGAGCTTGTATGGCACGTTTCACCATCCACAGCTCCATGCCGTGGAACTCTGGAGAGAGAGAGAGAGAGAGAGAGAGAGAGAGAGAGAGAGAGAGGGAGAGAGAGAGAGAGAGAGAGAGAGAGAGATGAACACAATGTCAAGCAGGAAATCATTGATAAAGTACCTACATGTACATTGGGAAATGATCATGAGTTTAAAAAACAATTCCTGTTAATACTGACACTGAGACAATGACTATAATAGTAGTGTTTACCAATGTGCTCTCAGCAGGAAACCTTAAAACTGACGAAATTATGTGAAAGCATTTTTTTTCAATAAACAATATCTTTTTTCCTACCTTCTTCAGAGCTGTCCTCCCCGGAGTGTATCTCATAGAGAGTACACACACTGTTACCAAGACCACTGTCTTGAGCCTGTACGAGAGATAGAGGGGTCATGATGAGTTGCTTCAAAATGCATCTAGTTATGTGACAATCTCACTGATGCTACTTGTAAGTGGGTAGCCATGCAGTACAACCTTTGAAGCTAAGTAGCATATTGCAGGTAAATTTGGCAAATTATTTTGCAAATTGTCAAATTAAAAATCGACAAACAGTTTTATATGCACGCGCATGTGCATATTAACCATACAGCATGCAGAATTAAATCGCCAAATTTAAAAACGCTAATCATGCTAAAATGCAAATTCGCCAAATTTACCCGCTGTATGATATATTAATTTTGTGCAATGTATCAGTTGACCCACCCATTTATAGATGAGCTGGCCCCACTCCTGAGGTGACCTCCACATCACCAGACACCTCGTCTTCTGCTTGTCCTGCCATTCCACGTTCCCTAGAAACAACACACCAGCAAAAACATTTAGCTAACACCAGAAACAATACTGAGATGTAGCTGCACATGAGCATAACAGATGTAGATCATGGAAAGATACAAAGGCCTAAGCAGCAGATCGAGTGACAAGATGAAAGTTTTGGTATAGAAATTAAGTTCAAGTGTGTTTACGAAAGATTACCTCTAGATTCTAGTGTCTCTAACACCAGTGCTATACCCTCAGGGGATAATCTACCTGAGCACACACAACACAAGCAGCAGTCAAGGAAGAAACTTGCAAAACCTTTTACTAGGCATACAACGTCAGGTCTGTCAGATAAATTCATGCATAAATGTTTTAGTCTACTTTTTAAGGATACGATTGATCTTGGAGTTGTAAAACAGTGGACTGGATTGTGCCTCGTTTACGTCCAGTAGATACGTCTTTGAAACTCTGTGATATTTCAACACCAGATCGCACCACGCATCCAACTGTTTGCTTCTCGTGTCGCTGTTTGGCTGAACTGTGAAGAAAGGAGGAAACTCGTACTGCCACGGCCACTGGAAATCACTTACTGAAGACATTTTGGAAGGGTTATGTTTTTCTAATTAAAGCGCACCTAAATAGTAGGTTGAACTTTGACCTTAACTAAGCTTCCTTGTGTCATGTGACGTACAGAAGAGTGGAAGCTTGATTTCCAGTGTTCTGTGCAGTTTAGCGAGCAAAGAAGCGTCATGGACGTGAAACGAAGAGTCGAGAAAGAGCCTTTACTCTCCTCTGGTAAGTCTACTGCTCCGTTTTGACGTACAGTGTATAATGACTTCGGTATTTTCGTTTTGTTTATGTGTGTGCATGTGCAAAGAGTTTATTATACATTCTTGTGGTGTAACAGCTGTACTTGTGTTGCCGCTACATGCCCTCGCAGACCAAGACGGATGATTTTCTTGTACACATACATGTGATATGTATGTATGCTGTGTTGCATGTACATGAACACCACATAATTTGAATAATTTATGTTTACTCTCTCTCTCTCTCTCTCTCTCTCTCTCTCTCTCTCACTCTCTCTCTCACGCACACACACACGCACACACACACACACACACACACACACACACACACACGCACATTTATAGGCTCAACTGACGAACAGTCTGAAAAACAAGGTATGTATATACTGCAGCCAATAATGTTGTCGTNTTGTGATATCTGGTTGCTCTTCTTAGGAGGTGAATACTTTCTAGATTATCGCAAGGCAATTAAATCTTATGATACAACTCCTGCCTCCAAATGACTAAGATTTGTGTTTCACTTTTAATAGTATGAAGGAGACAACCTCAGCAGCCTCGTGATAGCTCAGTAGCTAGCTACACGCACCAACTCAAATGTGATTTGTAGAATTATGAAAAATGAGGAAGACACTTTCATATATGTTCATGACGGAAGAGTCAGATGACCCCGAAGATGCAAATATCTTAATTGAACATCCCCTGCCTTGGCGTTCACAGAGTATGTGTATTTGCACTGATGTTTATGCTTATCAATGAGTTATTATTTTTTAGAACTGAATGACTATATCAAAGTATTGGATCAACGATTGGACGAAAAGCAGAAAAAAGGAGTTCTGTGGAGCAGTTACTGTTAAATCAAGAAAAATTGGCTCACCCTCTACTTCACCAAAACCAAGTGCTCCGAAATGGGCAATTGCAGGTGACAATTGTTTTATAGTTATATTATATTAGCTGCTCCTCACAATAACAATTCACAGACTAATGAATATTATCTCAACAGATTCAGAAGTACTTGTGGATATTACAAACGGATCACAGAAATGAACTCAGTGACTGCAGGAACTTTCTGTTTGAAAGATTATGTTTTAATGTAATTATTGCTGCCATTCACGGATTAAGCAACATGATCATTGATCAAATTTAAAGAGTCACATACATGCATGGTGCAGTGTCTCAAATTGAATTACCTTTCAGCCCTACATCCACATTGCTAGGGGCTCCTGAATGCACTGCACTTACCTCAATATTGGGTTTCCTCCTTCATTCTAGGAAGTGTATCCCTTTTCAACTGACTGTCTCAATGCTCAATGGGACAGACCACATAATGGTCCTTGTCCTGTTCCCAGTAGACTGCTATTCTGTGGTGCTGGTACATGACCAATGTTCCTCTAGAGCTTTGAATGTAGCTACAAAATCATCGAATCACATGATGTGATCTATAGCTTAAATTTATCATTGTAAACACATCACAGTATCCGTGATGGAATGGGCAAATTCTAGATTAGGTCGAACATAGCTAAGATATAGCTTCAATAGAGTACTACAGGTAGAATTGTCGTAGAAGCAAGCACCCATTCTATTAGTTTCCTGGCTTTAGAACAAATTTTCGCAATAATATGTGGGTTCCATGTGAGTGTTGAGGTGATGATGACATCCTGTACTCATGCACTCTAGTTAGCTGTGTACCGATGACAGTGAGTCTTATGAGTGAGACAGACTTTCTCAAAATGAGCATTTGCCAGCACTTGCTGATAATAAAGATGTTTCTTTGAAACTGTCACTAGCAAAATTAGTGTATAATTATGGCGGATATATAGAATCTAAGATTTTACACTAGCCAAAGTATTAACTCCACATTATAAAGGACAGTACAGTATAATGTAATCACTGCACATAAACAAACTTTAGGACTTCTCCCTTAACTCCTCCCACAATTAATTACATGCATTATACAAATCAANTTTGCCACCTGTCCTGCCTACCCTGATGCTAAGTGTGCAGATGACTACTGTGGAGGCTGTAATGCCAGGTTCTATGATAAAGGAGTGGAAGTCACTGGTGAATGTGCTCGTGTTTACTAATGTTACTTCGGTACTATTGGTAGTTTTAGTATTTTTTTCTTCTATAATACCTATAGCTTTAGGACAGCAGATTATAAATGTGAACATAGCAATTCTCATGACAGTATGACATTGTTATAAACTTTTGTAACTGTTAGTCAAACGTATACTGAACAATTAGCATTAACTACATTAATTTTATGATAATTATGTAGTGGATATAATAGTAATTTTAGTTAATAGTTGTACCAAAATTAATTTCAGTGGGCTATATCTTGTAATAGGTTTAGCCACTAACATTATACTAATCATGCAACTGATGATGTTTTCTCTAGTTTAAACCATATCCAAGGATGAAACAGTCTAATTAATTTTGCTGACACAGTTATATGCATCAAAATTAAGTAGACAAATATTAGAAATTATTAATTATTTATTATCCACATTGTACTAGCTAGATATATAGCTACATAGTATAACTTAATTTACACATTGAAGACACATGACATGTATAATGTCTCCAAAATGGGTGTGTAGTCTAGCTAGTACAATGTGGATAGTACAATCTTAGTCTCAATGTAATAAAATAATACTATAAAGTAATGTTAAACAAGGAAGTTGATGTTGGGTCAACTCACTTGGGTGTAGTGTGTTTGGTCTGTCACTGACTAATATTATTGTTCATTCCTTATAGTGTTTACAATACAACACACTTTCATTATCATTGCTGGATATAATCCAGACTAGTGTAGGCTTATAACAGTTAAAACCTCTAGCCTCACTTTTCAGTTTTTTGGTTTGACAAAGTATCAAATTTGTTCACTATGAGGACTGGCATAATGAGTGGAGCTTTTGGTACACTAGTAGCTGTCTCAATTTTCATCATCAAAGTTCACTGTCAAGGTACATTCATGACACATTGTGCATTTATGTGGTGGAGTGTATGATCTTAATGATGCTAGTTATTATTATTATTGCAAGACTAGGAATAGTGGTTTACATGCATACATGTATAGTGTAACAATGATTTAGATCTAAATCAATAATTATTATTTGATTGACAATGTGTAAAGCATTTTTGTTGTTGTTTTTTGCTTTTTGTTTTTTAACTCTACATCCATGTGTACTTTCTTTTTCTGAATAATTAGAATTCAGTCTGCCACTTCCCATTGATTGTCGTCTGGTGAGGTGTGCTGCTCCTCAGTGCCCCTATCCCATCCCTGCTAACCCAGCAAAGGGGAAATGTTGCCCAACTTGTCCACGTCAGTATTACTATTGCATAAATATTGCTCATACTCTTTTGTAAAATTAATTAATGGCTTGTAGAATGCTTGTTCACGTACATCTTATAGCTATTTAATATTCAGAATCCTTTACTAACATTAAAGACTTTATAATTATAATAGCTATATATACATTTCATGATTGTTACAATTGATATAATATATGTTTTTTAATGTGTATACAGCTAGAATTGATTGTAGACTTGTACTCTGTGCTCAACCTGACTGTCCAAAATCCATTCAAATCCTTAGTGACCCAGACAATGGAAAATGCTGCCCAACTTGCCCAGGTATGACTCTATTATTTACTATAAAATTTGACAGATATTCCTGGTTTTGTGTGTGTGTGTGTGTGTGTGTGTGCATGTCACTTGGAGAATACAGACTGATAGTAATATGATACTGCATGTGTCTTCTCTATGTATAGAAGTGTGTAAAGTGAATGGCAAGATATTTCAAGTCGGGGACACTTTCCCAGCTGATGATGGATGCAATACTTGGTATGCATGTGCGTGTGTGTATATATTTTACTATAACTGCTCAAATTATGCAATTGCTAGCATTGGTATCAAGTCTTTCTCGATCCTTTTACTTCCTATTATCATAGCACTTGCTCTACTGGTGGCCTGGTTGCTTGTACAAAAATTGCTTGTCGTAAGTATTAATTCTACAGAGTTTTAATACTGAGATAGATTATTAAGACTGTTAATAATTATTCTGTACTTGTTTTTTAAGAGGTGTGTAAGTTTAATGGGCAATTCTTTCAAGTCGGCGATTTTTTTCCAGCTGGTGATGGCTGTAACAATTGGTAAAAAAAAATCGATAATATTATGTCAATGCATGGCTTTGTATGTATCATGTTAACTGTTTTACTATTAATTTTTTAGCACATGTACAGCTCCCAACAGTGTGGCTTGTACTGAAAGAGCATGTGGTAGGTTGATGTATATATGGTTGGCCTTTGTCAGTGATAACCATTCCAACCTCTCTCTCTCTCCACACAGTTACTACCCCTCCCCCAACAACACCTCCTCCTACCCTCGTCTGTCCTCCTCTGCCTACCGATAGCTTTGGCATCTGCGTTGACCTGTGTACTGCTGATGACGGTTGTCCTGAAGGTCAGAAGTGTTGTTCCAATGGGTGTGGGAGGGTCTGCAAGATAGCCGTACCAATTGGAGTGTGCAAGGTTGATGGGAAGGTGTATAATGTCGGAGAGAGTTTCCCTGCTGGTGATGGGTGCAATTTTTGGTGAGTCAATTATTCAATCAGTGAAAATAAATTATTGATACTATTATTTTTACTTGGTGAGTCAATTCACAATTAAGATCTTTGGTATTTGAAAAAAACTATACTCATTCTTATCTTTGTACAGCTCTTGTGTTGCTCCTGATCGTGTGATTTGCACCCTAAGAGCTTGCCGTAAGTGATTCTATACTGTGTTAATTTTTTCTCCTAAGCTTTCTGTGTATTAATTTTTACCATAACATGTTTCCCCAGCTGAGCCCACTCCTCCTCAACCCACTTGCCCTCCAAATAAACCTCCTGTCAACTGCTTTGTAGATCCTTGTCGTTTTGCCTCATGTCCTGCACACCCTGGAGCCACTTGTGAGTCTGATTTCTGTGGAGGCTGTAATGCCAGGTTCTTTGAGAATGGAAAGGAGGTGACAGATACCTGTAGTAAGTGAAACATGTTCACTAACATGTTTTGTTTATTCCTTATACATTTAAACAAAGCATGTTTTTTTTTTCCTGGATATAATTTTTATAAATAATTTGTCTTATCCTTGACAGAGTGTCCAGTCAAAGGTCAAGTCTTTAACCAGTGTGGATCAGCCTGTCCTGCTAACTGCACTGACCCCACTCCCATCTGTACTAGGCAGTGTGTCCCTCGTTGTCAATGTCCTCCAGGAGAAGTCATCAATGAAGACACCAATGAATGTGTGCCTGTGGATGAGTGCCCAGCGAGTAAGTTTAATCATTGGACCATGCACTAGGATTTGGTTATCTATGTTATAATTGGTGATGCATTGATCATGCATACCTTCATTCTATCTATAGCTTCTTGTCCACCTGACAAACCTCGTGTCTATTGCTTTGTTGCTCCTTGTCAATTTGCCACCTGTCCTGCCTACCCTGATGCTAAGTGTGTGGATGACTACTGTGGAGGCTGCAATGCCAGGTTCTTTGACAGTGCTGGCAATGAAGTCACCGACAACTGCAGTGAGCTATATATTATTATTGATCATTATTAAAACATTGCTCTGAATAGAGTATAGGATGCATATAAAAATTTAAGTGTTATTACTATTATAGGTCTATAAAGTTTATTTGTAAGAATTTGTACAATTATAGATTAGTTGTGCCATCATAATAATATTGTCTGGTAGTGTATTGAATTCAGTTTGTCATGCATGTAGTGGTTGTCAGTTATGACTAGTTACCACTAAATATTATTTATTTATGGACACTTTGCTACTCAACTGTAATACAAAACATTCTAATTGAATGAGATGTACATTTAGTAGGTATCACGATAGAGGTGTTACACTTTCAGTATGACTATTGTTTTGAGTAAATCATAACTGTGTAGTTCTAGTTTTGTCCTTCCAGGCAATTAGTTCCCTTGCAACCCACACATTGACACGTGCCCATACCAACATTGTCATTGCTTAGACTTCCATATCTTGTTAAAGTAAATAATTATTATGTTCACTCTGTTCACTCTAAATAGATCAATGCTAGCTGGACATGCATTGCAGTTGATTAAAAGTAAGGGTCGTCACATCTATATACACGTTTTAGTGCATTTTGGGTAAAGTGTGACCAAAATTGAAACCTTATTGTAACGTAGCTCCAACCACGTGGGTAATACAAGATGCGGTACATGATGAGGCTTCTAATGTTCGGCTCCTTAGCTGTCATTGACTTTTATATGCCAAGACCAAGATCTATATTGGAATAATGCTGGTATGCATAGATTATAATTCAATTTTATTTACCTTCCAAGGCTGGTGTTAATTAAAATTAAAATTTCTGACCAAGAGCTAGTTCAAAATTTAATGTCCTAGATCAAATTCTGATCTGGCTCACCATTAGGGAACCATGGAGATTGTTTACTGGTTTGAGACTAGAAGCAAAAAGTGCCCTATGTACTCCTGTGGGCAAATACCATGAAGTTCAGCCAAGATATCATAATGCCAGGAAGTTGAAACGTCAATATTATAACCTCCAACATGCTACAGCCTATACTAACCTTATTATGTTGACCTAGACCAACTGATCCTACTAGGGCTACACTAAGTGCAATCCTCGCTATGCTTCCAACAGAGCTTCAAAGGTCACGTTCCCGGCAAAGATCATTGCATATCTTGGCACCAGGGCAAAGATCATCTCAGTAAAAACCTAATATCTAACTTGGTCCAATAAGTCAAAAGGCCGTTTTTCCACGATTTAAACCTACAGTTTAACCACCCAAGTTGGCCTGAGAGTAGTTCATGGTGAGGCAAAGTGCCTTATATGCTTACTTTTGTGAGAAAACGCTAAAACATAGCCAAGATATGCCATGAAGTTTACCTTGGTCTGCCACCACCACCACCCACTACCACGTCCACAAAAAATCTCAATTGAACCCAAACATATGCATGGCCTCGCTTTGCTCGGAATAATTTGATCCTATGTTATAGATGCAGTGAAGATAGCATACCTTGGTCTGTGAATGTACCTTCAGCCCAAAATACCAAAGAGACACCTGGAAACATTCTCTATACTACTGTAGCTTTAATGGAAGGTCATGTGACATGAGCTAGACCAATACTGTAGTCAAGAGTACATTTAAGATTTATCTATGGTTTTGGTAGAGTGCTTATAATGCAGTGCTTTACTCTGAGATGAACTGTTTGGTCTACATGGCTGCTCGACTCACATGTGTGTGGTATACTTTAGCTCATACGTACAGTTGCCTAGCACCATGGATGTTTAGACCTACACACAGCTGCCACTGCATGTACATGTCTCCGATGTTGGCACATGGCTCATGAGAGTGTTTGTGAGCTGTACATGTGTTTGTAAATTGTAGGGAACATGAAAATTACATCAATCCTTCAAAAGAAAAGGCTTCTTTTCAGATTTTACACATTACAGCCCCACTATGTGCATTACTGTAATTGTAAGCCCTTAATTGTTTACTACCTACAGTAAGATTTTGCTAGATGTGAATACTCCTGTGATTTTTGTTGATTGTTAGTTTGCCAAATTTTTCACCCCAGAGAGGGTACAAAATGCAAATGTCTATGCTGACTCAGTATGTAGGTCTGTATTCAGGCTAGCTAGTCCCTTGACCCCTCCTTCCTCTGATAACATCCTACTATTGTTGTAGCTATTGTTAGTCTCATTCCAATGCACACAAAGAACCATATCCTGGATGTCCATATGTACATTGTATAGGTTAGTGGAAGTACATTGGTTGTACTCTGTACTGTCTCTCTAGCTACTTATCCCATGCTTCCAGGCAATGGTTGCTGTAAACACACTGTGTACTAATGATATGATTTAGACAGTTCACAAATTGGATTTCTAGATAAGGGATCTGTTGTGTTTTCTGAGCACTAAGTAACATTAGGTATTGCTTTTGAGTCTTGTTCTACACTACCACCACATAACTTGGCAACTATGTATAGAATAATTATTGTTATGTCAACATTAGCTGTTTTTTAAAACTACATGGTTTGTTGAAGGGTAGGTACTCTCCTTCTTACGTCCCACTTTTGATTGTTGTTTTAAAGTTCTAGAAATTCCTTTCATGATAGTGCACTCACACAAAGATTTAAAGTGGCCATTTGTCTGTGGGAATCTCCAAAATTAATCTATCCCTGTTTTGTGTGGACTTCAGTGACAGGCCGTACCTTGCCATCGTGATTCATGAACTTGTAGCGTGTAGTTCACATGTAGCCTCGTACCCACGAGGTACAAGTATGAGGCTAGTACACATGCGCTGTAATCAACCAGGAACCCTTATATTATGAAGGTTAAGTCTGTTGTTTTGAGTACAACAGTGTTCCAAGAAACCTATCTATGAAATTGTACATCAGTACCACTACTGGAAGTTAGCTTTTGTTAGAATCATAAAGGCTCATTCACTATTTTCTGTGTAATTGTTCTCTAGAGTGTCCTATTAAGGGCCAGGTGTTCAAGCAGTGTGGTTCAGCCTGTCCCCCCACCTGTTCCAACCCTAACCCCATCTGTACCAAGCAGTGTGTGCCTGGCTGCCAGTGTCCACGAGGTACTGTGCTCAATGAAGCCACCAACAGATGTGTCAGGTGGAGAAGATGTCCACTGCCTGGAGGAGGTGAGTTGAACTGTGGTTTATCTAGCTAGTAGATGCTTGTGTGTGTTTTCGTGTTGGCTTCCACGTTCACAGATCAATGCCCACCAAAATGCAGTGCTGCTCTTTGCAAGAAGAATAACAGAGCCATATGCTCAAGGTAAGAGTGTACAACTGTTCTTGTGTGTGTTGGATTGTAGCACTTCATGGGTTGCTTTTGTTGTTTTTTCGAAAACAACATGTTGCATAATATTCTGTTGAGCTTTGTTTCCTTCTTTGGTATCATGGCTCACTCTTAAAAAACCTAGCCATAGCAATATAAATGAACAATAGATTGCCTATCTAGTACCTAGAATCAGCTATGTATGAAAGTACCACTATATATCACCTATTGTTCAAACTCTAAAGAAAGTATCGTCATCCATGGACCGTAGCTTATAGTATGTCTGTAACTTTGTGTAATAGTAACTCGCATTTCTTTCCCCATGCACTCCCTTCAACAGCCCAGGACCCCGTGAGATCCCAGGCTGTACTGGACCTTGCCAAGTGACATTTTGTTCAGCTTGTTACTTCTCCGAGAAGCCTCGCCCTCTTCCTGGGGTGTGCCGTGCTTGTGGAGCTGGGGCTGTGTCCACTGTGGGGTGCCTCAAACGATGGGCCAAGTGCATTGGATGGGCTGACATCAGGGAGAATGGAAAGGTTAGATTTGTACATGGTTATTCTAAATTGTGCATCACTCCAAACATTCTCACTACATGCCCAAAGTACACCATTGTAGGCACACCTTGTTAGCTAACATTCCCCCAAACCACAACATGTACACAGTGTACCCATCCCCACACCACATACCCATGTTGTACTACATACCCAGTTTACCTCAGTATTCACCACATACCCAGTTTACCCCAGTACATGATGATGTCCACAAGTACATTGGGCATAAGTAGTTGTTGTGTGTTTCAATACCCAACCAATCAAACACATACACACAATAGCCTCCTCAGTCCATTCAGACGGAGGACAACTTCAGATGCTACCGCTATCCCTGTCCTCTTTGTGGATAGCTCTCCTCTCAACACACAACCAGCCTCTGTGTAAGTGAGAGAGAAACACTTTGAAACTTTGAACATAATAAGTATTACTAATATTATTTTATGCTGCAGTATTGCTTTTTCACTTTGCTGAGTATTTTTGTGCAAGGTTTATAATAATCTTTTGGCAGAATTTTTAAAGTCGTAGTATATTATACGTATATACCTGTTTACATCTATGCATGTGCACATATACATGGATGTGGATGTTCTTNTCGTAGTATAGTTATACATAATATATACCTCATTACATCTATGCATGTGCATATGTACATGGATGTGTATGTTCTTGTGTGCCCTTATGAAGTTCATTTGTGTTTGCAATCAAGGGGTTTCTGATGACAGTCTTCAGAGCAAACTGTGCTTGCTCCTATTTGGCCAGGTGCTCCCCTTCCCAACTTCACCTCATGTGTTGTTTAGACAACAAAAAAGTTACACAGTGCACCGTTTGCTCTGTACCAGGCCACAAAGAATGATATGTTGTTTACTCATTTCCCACACTCATCCTGTAGTGCATCACCTGCATGTGAAGGGATGCATTGATAGTCCCTTAGCTCTTACTACTGGTGGAGCACATGTACAAATCTAAGTGGCCATGCTCTGTGCACATGCAAAGCTTAAGGATGAGGTCATGTAGTTCAATTTGAGACTGGTTACAATGAAATTGCTTCCTTAGGGTGCACTTTCAAATGAGAGGTGCATGCTATATCTTCCTTGTTCACTTTCTCAAGGATGGTGTCCACCACTGCATCCTGGATGGTCACCAGTTGAACATGACCCCTACTGGGTGAGATCATAGGTGTAGTTTCTGAAGAAAAGTGAATGCACAATGATTTTCGATGTCTATAATTATTGCCTATAGTATGGATTGAATGGAATTTAATAATAGTCATGATTATATGTTTATATAATTATTATGCATGCCCCACATTTTCGTGACTATTCTTGAAACAGTTTAGAATCATCCAGTTTTCTTGTGTGTGTGTGTGTGTATATACAACATGCATGTACGTCAGTGAGTGAGACAGTTACCCCTGGTGGCCAGACCTATAGTACATAGGCTATGACCACTATGACCACAACCTTGTGTTTGTTTGTATGTGTACAACAATTGACATTGTGTTCAATTAGCATTGATGTTTACTGAATGTGTTCAAGATACTTCCATGCACGGCTCATAATATTATATGCAGGCTGTAGGTACGTAAGAGTCACATACATGCATGGTGCAGTGCCTCAAATTGAATTACCTTTCAGCCCTACATCCACATTGCTAGGGGCTCCTGAATGCACTGCACTAACCTCAATATTAGGTTTCCTCCTTCATTCTAGGAAGTGCATCCCTTTTCAACTGACTGTCTCAATGCTCAATGGGACAGACCACATAATGGTCCTCATCCTGTTCCCAGTAGACTGCTATTCTGTGGTGCTGGTACATGACCAATGTTCCTCGAGAGCTTTGAATGTAGCTACAAAATCATTGAATCATGTGATGTGATCTATAGCTTGAATTTATCATTGTAAACACATCACAGTATCTGTGATGGAACTAATAAAAGCACAATGTACGTCAATCGAGGACCTCTGTTAATCTCTCTTTTACTTCAGCTGATGTGTTTTCTATTGTTTGCTTGATTGTATTATGTTAGTAAAGCTGTTGTCTTTACTAGCATTCCTAAACCTAGTGAACTCTTCCGTGTACAACAGTAACAGTTCTGTGATTCAGCTGCTATACTGTACGTATACAGTTAGTGTACAGTTATTATACCTGTGTAGATTGTAAGCAGCTAAAAATAAGCAGCTAACACTGTACAGCAAACAGCTGACTAGGAGATTGTCTTTGAAGTTTCCTTTCTTTTGTCACATTAATTGTATGGACAAAGGAAGGAATAATAATATGCCTCTTGTATACTATTATTATTGTTGAAGTCATGCAGCCTAGCTGTTACTATATCATTACGCCATGCATAGCACCATAAATTATCTTGCACATCAGCTGCTATTTTTGACTGTACAATCACAACATTGTAGAACTTAATGACTTTATATACCTGATTATTTATAATAATTATAAACTGTGCATATATTGCTGATTGCAATTTTATGCATGTGCATGCCCAAGCAATCTTATCTTCATGCAATTATTATTTATTGCAAATTTTCTTGATGTATTGATACACTTGTCAGAAGATTAACACTACAATTATATATTACCGGTTAGGTGAAACCACAAACAATCAGTATTGATAAATGTAACCAAGTTTTGTATATAGATTCCAAAATAGGTTTGATTCCTTCTCCAATATTAAATGTTCCGGTGTGTTTGCACTCAGGTGTGCACCTCAATCTCCTCCATTGGGATGGTCACTACATGTGTCTGTTTCTCTCCATTCACCTCCTCCTCAAAAAGCTCGGGAGCCGTGCTGGCCGATTCAGAGATCCTCCTCACTACATCTTGTCTTGAAGGTCTCTCCTGAGTCTCACTGCGTGTGCTCCTCACGGAAGCTCTCTTGTTGGTGCCTCCCCTACGGTGGATTATTCTCCAGACACCACGTCCTGGCTCTGAACCCTCTTCCTTTCCTCGGCTGCTGATGTCAGAGTTGCCACGTCTAAGACCGTAGCTCACTTTGCTTCCCTTTCGACTCACGGTACCAAATTCTTCGTCTTCTTCAAGACCCTGTGATTAAAAAACAAATATACAGTTAACTCCTTTATCTCTGCAATTACAATATGCATGCAATTTAAATTAACCCATTTGACAAAATAACAACAATTTGTTGTTAGGTATGTATTTTTAACAGTACTGTAAATATATAGTGTATTATGTGTACCGTCAAATTAAAATCCCTGTCAATATTTCCGACTATACGGTATTTTGTTTGACAAAACCTACCTCAAAAATAGAATCGTCAGCAATAAGACCATGATGGAATATCTTTGCTGCACTTCTTGGCCAGACACGGTTGATAACCAACAGCACTAGAGAGAGTATCCACGTGATTATTCCGGTGACGAACACCAAATAGAATGAGTAGTTCAGAGAGGGCTTCAATTCACCGTCCCAAAAGCGAATGGTGAATTCTGGGTCGTTTAATATTATGACTGGATAAGTACACGCAGCCAGAATCATGAGCAGACCGGTGTAGAGCATGAGGACAGCTCCATTGTGGACATCATAGATGAAGACCAGGATGGAGAGGAGGTAGGTAGCAAATGCAGTCCTGTATATCATGGGAAAGAGTGGAAGTTATAAGCTTTATTGTTACATCTGGCGATCATCACAACAGTAATAATAGCAAAATTGGAACTATGTAACACACAATAACTGCATTCAGATATTTAAAAAATTTTTTTATAAGATTCTTTCCAATATAACAAGTAGCATGCAATGGAACAGTTAACTAATGTGATCATACATGGTTACAACAAAAGAGTATTAGATCTGTAAACTTTAAAATTAATTTTTATAATAATTATTATATTATTATCTGAACTTACCAAAGAAAGATGTGAGTGAACCATCCTGCCTGTCGGAACTTTCTGTACCAAATGAGCTGTTCCGCATCAAGAGTGAAAAATTCAGCAACTGAGGTGATAGGATAAGGCATGCCCCGGTACCTGGCTGCACGGTACTCCTGATTGAAGCGACCTCCATAGATGCCAAAGTCTCGTCGACCTTGACCCCAAGGGTCAGACCAACCAAAGCGCTCGTTGTAGTTGATGATCTCATTAGGAAACGGTCTTTCATATTCACTTTCAGCAACACCTGTTGAAACAAGCAATATATTCATCATGGACAAATATTGATAACTTTATTACCTAAATGGCCAAATTATATGCATATGTACGTACATACGTACATGAACAGCAAAGATCATTGGTTTTGTAAATACTGTGTATGCAATGGTTTGCTTACCACAGTCCTTTTCAAACAGTGTAATATTGATTCCACGAAGTCCGATCGACAATCCTATCTCAGCCTGTATTGTTTGTGGAGCTCCAATTTCAGTGTGGGCTTTGTATTGGGTCCGAGTGCACACTTTCCCACTGTACCACGACCCAAAGTTGCAGACCAAGAGAACAGCTCCAATCCACAGAGCAATTGAGACTCGAATGAAGGCCCAAAATCGCTAGATATAGGGGGAAAAAAACAACAATTAATTTTAATAGCAGCTATATAATAATTTATTATACTATAAAAGGAACTGAACAAAAGTTGCATAAGATTATACTGACAAAATACCATACAACTGCTGTCACTATCACTGCATAGGATGATTGTCATTCAACTTACTTCAGCTCCTCTGATGCCAGGTAGGATCAACAGGAATGAGAATGCAATCATGGCAAATGCCACAAGCAACCCAACTTGCAGTATGTCGGCCTTGACAGGTGTCTTTAGCTCTCCATAGATTGTTGGTCCAGGCTGAGGACGAAAAGAGTTACCCATGGTTAGCAGTACTGATGACTCTGAGCAGATACTCTCTTTAAAAATAACTTGAACTTGCAATTTCTAAGACTGACTCTGAAGCAGCAAGCTAGATGTTCAACTGAGATTTTCACTGAAGCACAGTGGTGCATTGTTAGGCTGTAGCTCACAGTTTATTTATACTGAGGTTGAGGACTGGGAAGACTATACAGTGCAACGGGAGCTCTCAGCTGCTTCCTTGGGAGACAATACCCATGCTTCCTGTATGGTATGTCGAGGTGACGTTGATTAGTTGGGCGACTAGACTTGATTCAGGTCAATAGAGTCCACGTTGGATGCTTCCTGTCTAACAGGCTGTGTGGTCAGAGAACTTGATGAGTCTGGCCTGCATGATCATGTATATGCTATGGATCGATTCGAATTTGTAGCTGGACTGCGATGCAGTTCAATCACATCAGTTGAGACTTGAGAGGACAACATGTTATACACAGTAGCATTGTTTCCAGGCTCTCCACTTTGACCTTACACTCATGGTAAGGAAACCGACCGAGAGGGTTAATCTATATCTATGAGTATGAGCCCCTCCCATTTCGGACTTCACCGCGTAGGAAAATCCACGCATGCGCAAACTGTGTAATCGCCTAGTTTACGGAGTAAACTACTAAGAGTTCACAACCAAGCCAAGAAACGATAGACGTACATAGTTAGCTTTCTAAAGATAGAGTAGAAAGCTTTCTTTGGAGTTCTCCCAAGCTACCATACACAGTCTAGTAAGAAATGGTTGTTCTGGACGCATGGATAGCTGGAATAGCAGTGCTGGCACTCAGCCATTCTGTTGAAGGTACTATCTATGATTTTATGCATTTCACATGTATAATGCTTAGTATAGCTCCAATAACCATGGTGTGTGTTGACCGTGTACACGACACCATGGTCTATTTTAAATTGCTTATAAAGTATTAACAGGAGAAATAGCTTCTCACGTTGTACAGTAAACACGTGTGGGACCTGCAATGGTGCAAGGGAAGTTCTGAACAGCTTTTCAGTCAGAGCCATCATGAAAACTTACACATGATCCTGTTTGAGTTTACCGCCGGAAGTTAGGCGGCATGATGGCTGGTGGTAGGCGCCCGGGAAAACCGTTTGGTTGATAATGAGATTTACAGCTTGTTACGTGGGCGGGTCCTGCACTGCGGTAGAGCGAGTGGCTGAATGCTTAGTACGGTGAGTGCATTCCATTGGCCTTGAATTTTGAAATTGAGGCTAATAGCCTATGTAGCATTCTCAAACCAGATGGACTTCCCAACACGAGCAGCTTTTAATGTATCTTGACCACTGCACCTCACCGGGCAATTTTAATTCTGTTTTTTCCTTGAACACTTTGTACACTCATACATGAGCAGCCCAAAACCAGATTCGTGTGCACAACTTGAACAGCACTAACGGCAATCCCTTTGGTCAATACGAGGGTATTGTGGAGGTCTACCACAACGGACTGTGGGGGACGGTCTGTGACATACAATGGACGCTCCAAGATGCCCTCTTGGCTTGTCTCACCGCCGACTGGAAGTCAGCTGTGAGGCCTGTCACTGATGGCTCCTTGGGGAGAGGCAGTGGGGCCGTGCAGCTGGGATACGTGGAGTGCACAGGCACTGAGACATCGTTCTTTGACTGCACTAGGAGTTCGTGGGCTCCTGGCAACTGCTCAGACCACTCTCATGATGTGGCAGTTGTCTGCTCTGATGGTATGTCTACACTAAAGTTATGGTGATTGCTGACAGGCCTAAACAGTTTTTGTCTGCACTCAACAGTTTTTCTACTAACTTCTTTGTTTAAAATTATGTCTTGATTTTTGATTTGCAAAGTTATGATAATAGTAGTAGCAAGATGATGGATATAAGATGTATTCCTCAGCTTAGTGTTTACATCACACACACACACACACACACATGCACACACACACACACACACACAGATGCTGCTATTCGTCTTGTTGATGGTTCTATTGAAAGTGAAGGTCGTGTTGAAATCTACCACAGCTCCCAGTGGGGTACAGTCTGTGATGATAACTGGAGCATAGAAGATGCCCAAGTGGTCTGCAGACAGCTAGGTTTTCCTACCGCTCTTGAAGCAACTCAAGGATATGCTTTTCCTCACGCGTCATCTTTTGTGCAAATATGGATGACCAATGTCAATTGCACAGGGAGTGAGAGGGCGTTGTCTGAGTGTCCCCANACGTGTGTGTGTGTGTGTGTGTGTGTGTGTGTGTGTGTGTGTGTGCGTGCGTGCGTGCGTGCGTGCGTGCGTGCGTGCGTGCGCGCGCGTGCGTGCGTGCGTGCGTGCGTGCGTGTGTGTGTGTGTGTGTGTTTGCTTGCCATTGCCTAGCAGCCTGTATGTATCCATTTATTGTCTTGTCAGAATATAATTGCTGGTTACTGGATGGGTGGATCTGACAATAGAGTAGCTAGGGGTCACAGGGGGTCAATGGCAAACGAAATAGTTGCATGTTTTCTAGTGTGAGGCACTCGACCATGCATCGAGTGCCATCCACATAAGGGTCATACGACTACAATATATGCATGTGTGTGTGTGTACACTATAGGAGAACTGAAAGTTAACATCATCAAATTATCCAAACTGTTTTGTTTTTCCTCAATCTACGACTCACTTTTACTCCCCACTTACAGCCAACCACACTCATGAGTGGCTACCCATTCGTCTCCACAATGGCACTCATACTTCCAACGACACTAACTACCTCCAGTGGGGCCTGGTAGAGGTCTATTACAATGGGACGTGGGGGACCGTGTGTGATGATGCCTGGGGGATAGAGGATGCCGAGATTGCCTGCAGACAGCTAGGTGAGTTGAGGTTATATTATTGCTTGATGGTCTCTGGCTAAATTTTTTGATTTAGAGAATGCATTGTTTAAGATCAATAAGAAAGTTGAGAGCATTATCTTGTGAGGGTGTATAGTAGCAAATGCTCATGTATGCACGTGTAAAGCTTTTAAAGTTTTGCATAAAGCTGGATACCACTACCAATTATTGTATTTTTATGGTTTTTGGAACCCCCAGAGCTCTATCGTACTGCTCACGAAATATTGAAGATTTGATAGAAATGTTGTCAAAAGCTATCGCTCCAGATACATTTTACTACAGTCTCTGATCTCATTCTGTCTACTGTTTCTCTGCTTGCAGGGTTCTACGGTGCTCTCGCAGCCACCGTCTCCAGTCAGCTGGGACGGAGGAACTCCACGGAGCCCATCTACCTCGACCAGGTCACCTGTCTGGGAGACGAGAGGGCCCTCTCCCAGTGCCACCACCGCCCCATAGGGCAACACAACTGTGGACACTATGAGGATGCCGGGGTCATATGTCAAGGTAGGAGTCATGGCTACCACTGTCTCTCAGAGCATCTGCTTTCTCGTCACTCTCTCTGCATATTTTATGTGTACTGTAGTGACTAATATTTGTTTGGAGAGATTTTTTGTGCCTGTCACCGTGTGCGAAAATTAAACACACTAAATTTTGATGATCCATTGCCAGTATATTGTGTCGCTACTGTAGCTAAATATGAATATTAAAAGCACAAAATAAAATTTTAACACACGAAATATTGTTTTCAATGTGAAAATATGTCACACTACAGTATTAATTTTAATAAAAAAGGGAATGGAAGTCTTTGAAACCGAAGGAGACTACATTAGTGGTACTGTCCATATCAGTCTCTGAGTCTTTGAGTACACCAAACTCCCACACTCTGACCTCCTATTATTTATCTTTATCTTCCTCCTCTTGCAGTGGACAGCAGCTCACATGTAGAAATTGATGTAAGGATAGTCTCTGATGAAAATGATACAGAGTCTTTCCAAGGTCGAGTTGAAGTCAGTTTCAATGGAGTGTGGGGCACCATCTGTCATGACTTCTGGGACCTGGCTGATGCCAATGTTGTGTGCAGGTGAGAGAGAGAGAGAGAGAGAGAGAGAGAGAGAGAGAGAGATGACATCTTTCTTTTTCCCTCTATAGAATGGCTGGATACAGCCGTGCCATCAGAGCTGGTAGAACAGGTTTTGGACGACTCTATACAACCGGTATAATCTGGTTGGACGACGTTCAGTGTGAGGGCAACGAGACCACCCTCCTGGACTGCTCCTTCCCCGGCTGGGGAATCAACAACTGCTACCACTGGGAGGACGCCACCGTGGTCTGTGACAGTAAGTGTGTGTTGCCTAGCTAGTAACCACATGTATATGAGTCTAGATGTGTAACTCAGGCATACAGGTAGAATGATCAGTATAGCACCAGTCTTGAAATACACAATGTAGGTGTACCACGCATTCTTGAAATGATAGCTGCAACATTTTGAGCATTCGAAGCATCAGCATTTGTATTGCATGTGCTTAGTGAAGATGTACCCAAATCATAAGACTTGATTTTGCGGGAAAATTTACCAAATTAAATTTGTGGCAGTCGCAATATTCTGCGATTGTAAACCAAAGTGGCATACACTTATCAGACATTCCTTTTCCCACTCTTGGACCATCTGACCAGCGAGACTAGTTTTCACTCAGTATTTAGTGCATGTCTGTTTCTCCTCCAGACACTGTCCCTGGTGATGCAGTCCGTCTCGTTGGCGGGGCCAGTTCCAACGAGGGTAGAGTGGAGATATTGCACAATGGAGTGTGGGGTACCGTCTGTGACGACCAATGGGATTACAGAGATGCCAACGTGGTGTGCAACCAGCTTGGTTTCTATGGCAACTCTACAGCTCTCACAGCCACTCAATTTGGCGCAGGTATTTCAGCAATGAAAGGGTTATTATTTAAAAATAAATAATTGTGCATGTAATGATAGAAGACTTGGAAACAAAATTGTTATTTTTCTTATTTATAATTCATTCCCAGCTCCTTCCGGCCAACAGATATGGATGGATGATGTTGCCTGTACTGGCTCAGAGAACTACCTCAGCCAGTGCCAGTTCAGGGGCTGGGGGAGTCACAACTGTGGACACAGGGAGGATGCTGGTGTCATCTGTGCCATCAGCGAGTTCCCCTATCCCGTCAGACTCGTCAACGGGAATGCTTCCAACGAGGGGACAGTGGAGGTCCTTCTGTCGGTTGGCTGGGGTACTGTGTGCGATTTTGGGTGGGGGATAAGTGATGCTAATGTCATCTGCCGCCAGCTGGGATTCATTGGTGAGTTGTTAGAACCTGTTTATATATCGTACACTATGTAGAAATGTGGGCACAATCAATGAAAAAATATATATACATATGAGAGTAACAATATTAACGACCCATTCATTATATATTATGTGGTTCTGTTGTGTATGTTCATTTTGGGATACTACTGCTTGCTTAGGAGATCGAAGAGTGATTTTGAACATTTAGACTTGTTTATGACAAAATGTTATATTGTGCTACAAGAGCAAAAGAGAAAGATTCTAATCCACACCAAAAAATAAAACATGAATAGTATTATTATCATGCTCAAATTTCCCAATTTACAGTATGCTCTAACAATAATATCTACTTTTCAAGCAATTTTCCTAGGCTCTCTCTATTGCTTCATACAAGAGAGCACCAGCTGACTTAGCTATAATTATCATGTTTCAACCTGCATACATCTATTTCTTATCTTGTCAGGTGCTCTGGAAGCTNTGTGTGTGTGTGTGTATGTGTGTGTGTACTTCATTACTCAATATCTCGGTCTAGGAAAGTTGTATATACATGTACTGTAGTTCATGGTTTTGAGCAACTTTGACAAAAATACAAATTTTCATTGTAACACACCATTTGAAAGATCTCATTGTGCCGATCACAATGGTGCATATCCTACTTTTGTACGACCTTCCTAGGCTGAGTTATTCTTCATTTTTTGTTTCATTTTGGTTCAGTATGTTAATTTCACTTAAGATCAACCAGCCAAATTAAACACAGTACATGATGTATGTAGTTTTTCATTAGATAATTCATGTTTATCAATTAAATTTCTTACAATCTTCCCAGTCTAACCGTCCCCCCAAACTACAACTTAGGCTTCATATAATGTGTACTGTATGTGTACTCTCAACAAAACAACAGCTATTACATAATTTACTTTCAATTGTGTACAAAAGGCAGTACGATTTGCAAACATCACTGGTTTCGAACATGTATCGCTGTGGAAACTTGTGTTATGCTGTGGAAACTTGTGTTATGCAGTAGTCTTGGGGAATTATCTACCAGAGCACAGAGGTATTCTTCCCTCTGGTTGAACATGTGACCTTGGTAGTCTGATGTAAACTACTACAGCTTTTTGCTAGTGATTCAGTTCATCTTCAGCTTGCTAGGAGTGTCCAGTACACTTGAAAATTCAACCAACAATAGGCCAAGACAAGAAGGTAAGTATCACAACTAGATCTTAGACTCTAAATAGGTAGCTAAATAATTCATTCTATCTCTGCATGGCTATATTATATAGCTTTTCTCGCTCTCTCTTCCCTTCTATAAATTTTGCCTTGTACATGTAAAATTTTAAAGAAGAGAGTCTGGAATACTGCTGCTATACTGCTGGGTAATCTTGGCAAGTAAATGGGCGAATATTATCATAATTCTTGTATATATAGCTGCTACATTTGTAAATACCCACAATGTCTGTCAGTGACCAGTCAACTGCTACAGCCCAACAGCCCTAAAGTCTATTCGCGCGTTTACTTCTCCCCAGTAAGTAGTGTGGTTTGACTTACTACAGGTTTGTAGTATCTGTGGTCAATGGAATGTCCCATAGTTTATGTATGGGGCAGACACATAGGAGGCTGTAGCTTTTGACTGGTAAGGTGTAGAGTATTTTAAAAGGCACTAACAGAACCTATGTGAAATTTGCAGTTGAATGGTATCTAGAATAACGCAATAGCATGAATTACGGCCAAGTTATGAAGAAATTTTGAAGGGAGAAGTGAAATTGGCCACATTCAGCTATGCAAACTTTTTGTATCCCATAATTGTTTTTGTTTACTTATTGTGGTTTAGGGAAGATTTATCACAGGAAGTTAGCAGAGGTCAGTACTCTACCTTAGTATACACACCCAGGTCTGAAGGTTGATGGTATCATTCCAGTCCTGGCCTGATATCTAAACTCCTACAGACTAGTTTCTTGCTACAGTTTCAGTTTGTGACAAGACATCTTTAGTTTGCTAGAGAAGACATCTTCAGTTTGCTAGCTATATACAGAGCTGTCCAGTACTAAACTTTTGACAATTGAACTAATATAGGCCAAGACAGAGGTGAGTTTTCATTTTACAAATTACAGTATGTGTACATGTAGATGAAACAAAGAAATGGCACAAGGCTATTGAAAACTGAGCAATTCATAATTTATGAGGAAAGAGCCTTGAAATGAGGCTGTATACACTAGCTTCTAGCTAAACAAATTATGTAAAATTATGGCAAAGTGAATAATAATATGCTATTCCTGTATATCTGTCACATTTCAACAGATACATTCCCAATGTCTGACAGTGATCAGTCAACTGCTACAGCCAACAAGCCTCTGAGTGAAATAGGTTACCATTCGATCCAGATTCTCAAATCTCAAACTCTCGGTATTGGATCATATGGATCTGTTTACAAAGCTAAATGTGATGATCTCATTTGTGCTGCTAAGGTCCTCCATCCGACCTTGTTCGACCCTCGACTACAGCAGCTAGCTAAAGAGAACGAACAACACAGATTACCTTTTAGAAGATTCCAGCAAGAATGTGAGTATCTAAGTGCTCTCAAACATCCAAACATTGTCCAATATCTGGGCACTTTTCAAGACCCGGATTCAAAACTGCCAGTTCTTCTTATGGAGCTTCTAGACTGTAGCTTGACTAGCTACTTGGAGAGCATTCACGAAGCCGTACCTTATCACACACAAGTCAATTTTTGTCACGATATAGCCAAGGCTCTGTCCTTCCTTCACAACAATGGAATCACTCACAGGGATCTCTCCAGCAACAATATTCTGCTCATTTCCAACGTGAGAGCCAAAGTGAGTGACTTTGGAATGGCAACACTCAGTCAGAGAAACAGCTTAAGAGGACACACAGGTATGTCATACACAATGTGCCCAGGTACAGATGTCTACATGCCTCCTGAAGCAATAGGAGATAAGCCAATATACACAGAAAAGATCGACTGCTTTTCTTTCGGGGTAATCCTGATTCAGATTCTCGCGAGGAAGTTCCCTGATCCTGATGACCGTTTGAAAACCGTTCGTATCAATCACCCGCAATATCCAGTCATTGAAGTTCGTGTCTCTGAAGTTGAAAGACGACAGAGACACATTGACGAGATCGAACGCACCCATCCCCTCTTGATGGTCGCACTGGACTGCCTCAAAGATGCCGACAGTGAAAGACCTTCAGCTCACGAGCTGTGCGAGAGCCTTGAGTCTTTGAAACAAGACGCGCTTTATGTTGAAAGCAAGAAGAGAAGAAATGGTATGAGTGAACCACAAGAGTGGATTGACAGTGGAAGTACGCCTGATACACATGCTGTAGAGGAATTACAAGAGAAATTAAAAGAATCGCAAAAACAAGTCAAAAAAATGGAGAAAATTTTGAAAGAAAAGGAGAAAGAACTCAAGAAAGCTGAAGAAGCACATCAAGAGCGTCAAACAGGCAACCATCCTGTCACAATCGACTGGAAAAGGCTAAAAAATGCTCCATTCAGGATTGTCAGAGGACCAAATGCCATCAGCGATGGAGCCATTGTCTATCTACGTCCAGCAGGAATGCAAGCGATATACGCCTACAACACGATATCAGAATCTTGGACAGACTTGCCCGATTGTGGCGATAAGATGTGTTCCATAGCCATTGTAAACCACCTAGTTACAGCCATTGGTGGAAGAAATCTTGACGGGACTTCTTCAAATAAGCTACTCAGTCTCACGAAAATTGCCAGCGATGGCAAATGGATGGCTCTCTATCCACCAATGCCCACTAGCAGAGCTGCCCCAACAACAGTGTGTAAGTGTGATGTTCTCGTGGTAGCAGGAGGAATCGTAGAAGATGGTGAAATGTGTTCCACGATCGAAGTCATGGATACCAATGCCCTGACATGGACGCGAGTGATTGACGCACCTCAAAGGTTCTTTTGGGGTACGATCAAGATGTGTCGTGATCATATGTACTTGCTCGGAGGCTGGAACACCAAGAGGGAGCAAATCACAGAGGTTTTTAGCTACCCACTGGGCAAGTTTTTTGCCGAACATAACTCTCGTTCACTAGGATTCAGAAAGACAAAAGTGATCAGTGGGGAAAACCAAGATCAAACTTCATCGTCACAAAATTGGCAAAGAGTAGCTGATTTGCCTGTGACACGATCAACTTGTATCGAAGTCAACGGTTGTCTACTCTCCATCGGAGGAATCGATCTTGAAAACAGACCAGTCACTAGTGTATACATGTACATACCTTCAACTAACAACTGGCAGGTCATTGGAAATAAACTCTCACCGACATGTTGGTGTATAGCCTCTGACTGCTCTGGTAACAAAATAGTGACCTTTGGTGGTTATGCTGAAGAAATAACGCCTGATAAATCATCTTCATTTTTGATCGAAAACGCGAGCAACAAAGTAGAAATAGCAACATTTTCTCAATAAAATGAATTTAATGAGTACATGAATGTCATGAATCATTTTGGCACAGTAATAATCCACTTAGAAAAACTTTCTTTCTCATGTAGATACTTACATGATACTTAACAACTTATACTATATAACCACCAATAACAAATATTTTGTGCAAAACACATTCTTTTGTACACACATAAAAGTTGTTATTTTATCCTATAGATGCAGCATGTGACTTGAAGACAAAACCACAATAATATACACTCACATGTAGAACTATATCTTAAGACAGTCGTTAGGCCAGCGGTCCACTCACAATACAAACATTAAAATTCAGGGAATACTAGTGAGACTGTTCTGCCGGCCGAGTCATACTGTATATGGCCATTGCGTTAACGTTTCAAGTATCATTATAACAGTTACTATACTTCGAGCAGATGATATAAGTTTGCAAGAGTCAACTTATTGAGCTGACCAGAATGGTGCAAGTCCAACTTTTGTACAACCTTCCTAGGCTGAGTTATTCCTGATTGTTTATATTTCATTTTGGATCAGTATTTTGCACTTATATAGCATCGATCAGCCAAATTATAGAGATCCTTTTAGATGACGTATATGTATAGTTTTTCATTAGTTTATCATATGCCTGATCTTCCCAGTCTAACCCCCCCTCCCACCCAAACTGCAACTTAGGCTTCATATAATGTGTACAGTACTGCATGTGTATATACTCACAACAAAACAATAACTATTACATCATTTACTTTCTATTGTGTACAAAAGGCACTACAATTTTCATACTGTGGAAATTGCCAGTATCCCAGTAAGTCTACATAGGACCATTCAATGAATTGCATTCCCTAATGTACAGTACCTGCAAACATCACTGGTTTCTAACATGCATCGCTGTGGAAACTTGTGTTATACAGTAGTTCAAGGGTATTAAATTTACTACAAGTTATGTAATTGCACAGAGGTACTCTACCCTGATGGTTGAGCATGTGACCTTGTTGGTCTGATGTAAACTACTACAGTTTAAATTCTTGCTAGTGATTCTGGAATTTTAGTTCATGACAAGACATATTCAGCTTGCTAGGACTGTGCCAAGTACAACTTGAAAATTCAACCAACAATAGGCCAAGACAAGGGTAAGTATCACAACTACATCTTAGACTCTAAATAGGTAGCTAAATAATTCATTCTCTCCCTCTGGTTATATTATATAGCTTCTCTCTCTCTTTCCTTCTAATGAAGATTTGCTTTGCATATACAAATACAGGCAGAGACAGACTCTGAGGTAAGTTATTATTTAGTTGAAAGAAAGAAATGGCACAAGGCTATTATTTAAAAAGCTGAGCAATTCATTACCTCTCTGACTATATATGAGGAAGGAACCCTGAAATGAGGCTGTAATCACTTCTGGCTAAATAATAATTAATGGCAGGTGAATGTGCTAAAGCATCATAAGTAATTCCTGTATATCTGTCACATTTCTACAGATATTCTCAAATTATGTCTGACAGTGATCAGTCAACTGCTACAGCCAACAGGCCTAGTGAGATAGGCTACCATTCTATCAAGATTCTCAAATCTCAAACTCTTGGTATTGGATCATACGGATCTGTCTACAAGGCTAAATGTGACAATCTCATTTGTGCTGCTAAGATCCTCCACCCAACTTTGTTCGACCCTCGACTACAGCAGCTAGCTAAAGAGAACGAACAACACAGACTACCGTTTAGAAGATTCCAACAAGAATGCGAGTACCTAAGTGCTCTCAAACATCCAAACATTGTACAATATTTGGGCACTTTTCAAGACCCAGAATCAAAGCTACCAGTTCTTCTTATGGAGCTTCTAGACTATAGCTTGACTAGCTACTTGGAGCACATTCACGAAGCCGTTCCTTACCACACGCAAGTTGATTTTTGCCACGATGTAGCCAAGGCTCTGTCCTTCCTTCACTACAATGGAATCACTCACAGGGATCTCTCCAGCAACAATATACTGCTCATTTCTGATGTGAGAGCCAAAGTGAGTGACTTTGGAATGGCAACACTCAGTCAAAGAAACAGCCACACAGCTGGTTTGTCTTACACAATGTGCCCTGGTACAGACGTCTATATGCCTCCTGAAGCGATAGGCGATAAGCCAACATACACGGAAAAGATCGACTGCTTTTCGTTTGGAGTAATCCTGATTCAAATTCTCGTGAGGAAGTTTCCCGATCCTGACGATCGTTTGAAAACTGTTCGTATCAATCATCCGCAATTTCCGATCATAGAAGTTCGCGTCTCTGAAGTTGAAAGACGACAGAAGCACATTGATGGGATCGAACACACCCATCCTCTCTTGACGGTCGCACTGGATTGCCTCAAAGATATCGACAGTGAAAGACCTTCAGCTCACGAGCTGTGCGAGAACCTAGAGTCTTTGAAACAAGACGGGCTATACGTCGAAAGCAAGCAGAGTAGAAAAGGTATGAGTGAACCACAAGAGTGTAATGACGATGGTAGCCCAACTGATACACATGCAGTAGAGGAATTACAAGAGCAATTGAAAGAATCGCAAAAACAAGTCAAAAAAATGGAGGAAATTTTGAAAGAAAAGGAAAAGGAGCTCAAGAAAGCCATCGAAGCTCACCAAGACCGTCAAAAAGGTGACCATCCCATCACAATCGACTGGAAAAGGCAAAAGAATGCACCATTTGGTATACTCAGAGGACCGAACGCCATCAGCGATGGAGCTGTTGTCTATCTACGCCCGGCAGGAGTACGATCAATATTCACCTACAACACGATATCAGAGTCTTGGACAGACTTGCCCGATTGCGATGACAAGATGTGCTCCATAGCCATCGTAAACCACCTAGTTACGATCATTGGTGGGGAAAATGACGATGGGAATCCGTCAAATAAGCTACTCAGTCTCACAAAAATTGCCAGTGATGGAAAATGGATGGCTCTCTATCCACCTATGCCTACGAGCAGAGCTGCCCCGACAACAGTGTGCAAGTGTGATGTTCTCGTGGTAGCAGGAGGAATCGTAGAAGACGGTGAAACGTGTTCCATAATCGAAGTCATGGATATCAACACCCTGACGTGGTCTCGTGTGATTGACGCACCTCAAAGGTTCTTTTGGGGTACGATCAAGATGTGTCGGGATCAGATGTACTTGCTCGGAGGCCGAAACACCAAGGAGGAGCAAATCACGGAGGTTTTTAGCTGCCCATTGGGAAAGTTTTTCGAAAAACATCACTCTCGTTCACTAGCGTCTAAAATGACGAAAAAGATCACAGGTAAACACCAAGATCGAACTTCATCATCGAAAAATTGGCAAAGAGTAGCAGACTTGCCTGTGACGAGATCAAGTTGCATTGAAGTCAACGGTTGTCTGCTCTCCATTGGAGGATCTGACCTTGAAAATAGATCAGTCACTACTGTATACATGTACACACCTCCAACTAACAACTGGCAGGTCATTGGAAATAAACTCTCACCGACATGCTGGTGTATAGCCTCTGACTGCTCTGGTAATAAAATAGTCACCTTTGGTGGATATGGTGGTGAGATTACACCCGATAAACCACCTCCGTTTTTAATGGCGAATGCAAGCAATGAAGTGGAAATAGCAACCTTTTCTCAATGAAATTATTTATGTTGTCATTTTGGCATAGCAATCCACTTTGAATAAAGTCTTTTACTTAAATATACATTGTATATTTTACAACTTGTTAGTAACCACCAACAACAAAATTTTTGTGCAAAACACATTCTTTTGTACACACATAAAAGTTGTTAAACAGGGCCTATTCTTCTTGATGATGTGACTTGCAGAGGTACTGAGAGTTCTATCTTTCAGTGTATCCACAATGAAGTGGGCATTCACAACTGTGTCCATGCTGAAGATGCTGGAGTGGTGTGCACAAGTTAGTATTCCTATACCATAATAATATTAAATGGGAAAGTTTTGCGGTGTCAAAGTTTTCGGGTTTACCACAATTGTGGTAAACCCAAAGGGGCACTTAAAAAAAAAAAAAAAAAAAAAAAAAAAAAAAAAAAAAAAAAAAATTGATATTAATTACATGACTATAGTGAGAGCCATGAATTCAAATTACAGTGGGTATTGTCAGATTTACAATTGTGATAATTGTGATTCAAATTGGACCAATGTTGTCCAAACCACTAAAAAGTGGATTTCATTTGAAAGCTCTCATTGTACTAAATCCAATAGTGAAGATTACTCTGTTGTTCAACTCTCCTGGACTCAATTATAAAGGGATCTTTTGTGGCCTTTTGTGGCCTATTTTTTGTACTGACCTAATATTTTCCCCTATTATAGGATAGTGATTTGCTGTGTGAAGCTATGACATTGATAATAACTGGCACATATGTCAGGCCGACAGCTACTAGAGTTAAAATTTAGTAAGGATTCAAATTATCAAACTGCAGTGCCATAAATCCCCTCCTCCTGCGCATCTCTTGTCCTCTGTCTTGTCTCTACATTTCCATCTGCAGCACACTGTTTCAGTGGGATTTCCTTATCAGTGGGTCTATATAAATAGTGAATGCAATGGAAATATTATACAATCGTCACATGAATATTTTATGTAGCTAATTGAGCCGCAGGTTACAATCTTAAGACTGACAAAAATGACCCATTTTTGTCACAAGAAACACTCAAGGAAAAATAGGAATTGCTATTTCTACACAAAATAGCTTATTTGACTCTTACTTTTGCCATGTTTAGCTTGCAAAAAATAATTCTGCTCGCTAAATTTTCTACTCTAACTATAGCTGAATAATATTATAGCCTTGTTCCCAGGCTCTCTCCTGGTAAATATTTTGCACGCGCTCGTGTGCAAAAATAGGAAGGGAGAGAGCGTGGTACGCAAAGTCATGTGAATGCTCCGGACGTTCCCCGTAGAGAAACCATAGAGAGAGTTTGTATGGTTTCTCTTACTACAGCATGCTAATTTTTCCTTGCGCTACGTCATTCACGTGATTTTGCGTACCAGGATCTCTCCCTTCCTATTTTTTCAACGTGTAGTATTCAGGGAGAGAGCCTGGGAACAAGGCTAATGAATATATGCAACATTATTTACCTGGATTCAGTTTTACTCTTCTTGTTAGCTTGAGCACGAATTAAAAAGATGCATGAGAAAATCACAAGAAACTGTGACAAAATAACACATGCTACACTCCAGACTCAATAATGGTGAAGTTCTTGCAACCCATTTGAGCCGGTGTACATACACTTGCTGGAGTACTACTAGGTACTGTAACACTATTACCAAGGACGACTGACTTGATGATAGTACTAGTAGTGGACATGGTCGTGGTCACCTGACACTGACTGGGTGAAATGTAGCATGAGGGGAGTGTGTCAACACTAACGCAAGACGACTGACTGACGGCTTCACTGCCATTGTCATGAAGAGCTGTCACGCAACAATTGTAGTTAGAAGAGGGCTGGAGTCCTTCCAGTTCAATCATATTGTGTGTGTTCCCGTACACAGTCACTGACGTTTTATAAGAGAGTGTTTGTCCTGTCTCAGTCGAGCATGATACTTCGTAGTTGGAGGTCAACTCAAGTAGTGTCCAATGTAGTAGAATTGAAGTACTTCTTGGCTGAGCATTTAAAATGACTAAATGTGAGGATCCTGGGCAGACGATACCTTCAGCTAAACAACCAGCATGCTCCGTGAATGAGCAATTATCGTCCAGAATATGTCGGCTTGTTTGTTTACACCTTGGACTATGAACTAGTATAGGCAATATTCCTGGTCCGAAATTAGCTTCGAAGCTATGAAACTTTGTTTCTATGGTCATAGAGAAGAATTTAACAGCAAATTTTTATGCAAAGCCATATACAATAATTATGTAAAACTTTGCACGATGCTTACCATCGTCAGCAAGCTGAAGCTGTCGACACAGAATAGCAGCAGCTAATTGTTCCAGAGGTGAACACACAGATCCCCAGCGTGTAAAGTTTGTATTGTTCACACAGACCTCCACTCGTCCTTCAAGAGGATTGTTACCATTGACAAGTCTCGCATCACCATGGGTACACATAGCTATAGAAAGTTACAACACTTACGTGTTCACAACAAATTTCATACCAGTCATTTATACATGTGACTATTGTAGGCACGTACCTTCGGAACAAACCACTCCTGCAACGGTCTCAGTGGAGCAGGACAGAGGAGAAAGACACTCTATCAGAGAAGTTTCGTTTCCTTTACAATTTGACTCATAGAGCACCATGTCTTGCACAGTAGGTGGTTCAAATTCCACCTGAAGCTGTGTGGCAGATGCACCTATAATGCAACCGAGTATGCAAAGTATCTAGTTATCTAGAGCCAGTCTTGACTTGTTCCATACAGGATTTTACCTGAATATGAGAATCCAAGCTGCCTGCACACCACACTGGCATCCAAGTTATCCCAGCTCTGAGAACAGACTGAGCCCACCTGTCCATTCACACACACTTCAACACGTCCCTCAAGAGGACTATCTCCATCTTGCAATGTGACCGTTCCATTTGTACAAGCTGTATTGAGGTTGATTATACCTCCATATGATCATTCATTAGATAGTCACGTATAATGTCTTACTCTGTACAATAGAGAGTAGATTTGCAACAAAAAAGAGCACCAAGAATAGCAACTTGGAGCTTTGATGACAGAGAGACATCTCTTACTGCTTATACTTTTAGTGAAAATGTCTAGACTTAGCTTAGAGTAGCATTAGATTGTTTACATAAAAGCAATATTCATGGAGTTACTGGTAATACGCACAAAACTATTCAAACGGAGAGATCAATAATCAGTTTTCTAAAAAAGAAACAACAATAATTATGACTATCATAAGGAACAACAGCATGACTATCGTACTACAAACATTGCTATTGATGGAATGAAAATGATCATTACTGTCTATCCAAACTTGTAACCATAATGTCACATTACTTATTTGTGGAAGATGCCACTAAAACAACATATCTAACGTTTATTTTATCTAACTTGTCAGTAATCACTCACGTCCACACTACTGCACTCGGGGCTATGCACATCACATCTTTTTTGATTCAGGGTTGGTATTTGAGTTCTAACCTCTTCAACAACACACAAATCAACATTGCCAAATAATATTTCCTCCTAGCTTCTCTCCACCGTCCCTGTGTCATGTAAATGATGTAACGCACAGTAACACCAAGTACTGTACATTAGCACACCATAGAAACTAGCTTTATTTTCTAGGCTCCTCTTAATGAATATTTGACTGGACTTTGAAGACCTAACTGGGTTCAGATTCCAGCTAAATCTCAAGGTTTTACCAATGATTTTTTCCCCTTCAATGCCTCCTTTTTGAACAAGCAGCCTGTGAACAAGGCTATCATGCATCAGCACCATATAAATTACATGTACGTACCAGGTACAAAAAAAGTTTTCAATGATATGTAGAATGTCATGTTTTGATTTAAAACCGGAGATTTAGACAAAAGTTGCTTTGAATTACATGACTAATGTAATCACACACAATACATAATGTTGTTTGTTTGTTTGTTTGTTTGTGTATCCAGTGTGTAATATTCATGCACAGAGAGAGAGCCTGGGAAAAATGCTACACTAAACGTAATACACTAATTAACTTGATTCTTATAGCTATGTAGTATACTGACTAGTTTACTGATTCACCATGTACAGATGTGCCGCGGGCTAATTTCACAATCAAGATTCGTCTGGTGGGTGGTAACAATGGAAGTGAGGGTCGTGTTGAGGTGAACCACAACGGCACCTGGGGGACAGTGTGCGATGACAGCTGGGATATAAATGATGCTAATGTAGTCTGCCGTCAGCTAGGCTTCGGTAGGGCAACTGAAGCCATATCAAATGCGTACTTTGGACCTGGAGATTCATCTCAACCTATCTTCATGGATGATGTGAGTTGCTATGGCAGCGAACTGCACCTCAGTGAGTGCCCATACAGGGGATGGGGTGAGCACAACTGTGTTCACTACGAAGATGCCGGAGTCAGATGTTACGGTAAGGCCTTGAGCTCGAAGGTTTAGAGTCACCATTTTTTGTCTCTTTGTTTGTTTGTTTGTTCTCATAATTAGTGATCATTAACTCTCTTCTTCTGGAGTCATCATAATTATGTTGTTTGTTGTTTTTTCGTTTGTTTGTCTTATCTGGATTCACTCTTCTGGAGTCACCATTTGTTGTTTATTGTTTGTTGTTTGTTTGTTTATTTGTTTGTTTGTGCTTATCAATGATCATTGTCCTGTTCTAGAGTCACCATTTGTTGTTTGTTTATTGATCATTCTTCATTTCCACCCTCTCCCCTCCAGCTCCCCACCCCCTGGTGCGTCTCATCGGGGGGAACACTCCCAACGAGGGTCGTGTTGAGGTCTTCCACCAGGGCCAGTGGGGCACCATCTGCCAGAATGGATGGAACATCAACAGTGCCAACGTGGTGTGCAAGGAGCTGGGCTATGCTCGGGCCTCCAGCTTCAGCGACTACTCCACTTATGGCTCTAGCAGTGGAAGGGTAAGACCCTTCAATTATCAACAAGCTAGATTCTTGTCTCCTGTCTATCATAATTATATATAAATTTACCAAAAAAATAGTATCAGCCCACTAAACTAGTGACTTTCACTAGGATGATCATAATTATAAGCACTGTTTTGTTACCCAAAACAAAATGCGAGATGTTTTGTGATGTTTTTTGTTGATAAATGCACAATACACGTATGTACACAAAGCTAGTAGCAAAGCAAAAAATGTCACAATAAGTCATGGTATGTCATAAAACACCACACATTTTATTTTAGTAACAAAACAGCGCCTATATAGCAACACAGTTCTTTTATGAAGAGTTTACGTTTATACATTAGAAAATCTGTAGTCTGACTATAGCTGTTACTGAAATATTTCGACGCTCAGAAGTTTTTTCTCTGATCTCAATTTATACACTCATCTCTCTCTCTCTCTCTCTCTCTCTCTCTCTCTCTCTCTCTCTCTCTCTCTCTGTCTCTCTCTGTCTCTCTCTCTCTCTGTCTCTCTCTCTCTCTCTCTCTCTCTCCCTCTCTCTCTCCCTAGGTGTGGGTGGACAATGTGGTGTGTGCTGGCAATGAGAGTAGTATCTTTCAGTGCAGCAAGAGTGACTGGGGTGTGCTAGGAGCTATCTGTAGCAACCAATATGAGGTGGGGGTGGTCTGTACGAGCATCCCGGTCAATTATTCCCCTGTAGTGCTGAGGGGCGGGGCCAATGACACAGTGGGACGAGTGGAGATCTACTATAATGGACAGTTTGGAACAATCTGTGATGACCACTTCACCATAGAAGCTGCAAATGTCATTTGTCGCTCTCTCAACTTCAGCGGAGCAGTCACCTTCACCAGTGCTAGCCGGTCCAAGTGAGCTATTACATCATATTGACATCATCTTTCGTAATACCCAATCACAAATTGAAAATTGAAATAATTATTCCTTTGTGTGTAGTGTTGGGCCAGGTTCTGGACCAGTGTTTCTTGATGAAGTAGCATGTCGTGGTGATGAAGACTTCATCCAGGAGTGCAACCACACTCATTGGGGGGAGAACGACTGTGCCCACAGTGAAGATGTGGTGGTCACATGCATACGTGAGCACACACACATTAATGCTTTTGACTACCATGAGGGTCAAATCTAGCTAGCCTGTGTGCTAAGCAAGCACTAAGTGCCATGAATTTTTAAGGGGTACTGACAGTTGTCTCAGCAATTGCAAGTGGAACTAAAACCAAAAACCCTTTAGTTTTAGCCAAAATGTAACTATTACTAAAATCAAATCATAAACAGTTGGTCAAAATAGTAACTGAACTAAATCAAAAAATGCCCAAACACCTAATTTTAGTTTGTTAACTAAACTTATAGTTAGGCCTTTTTTTACATTTAATTTTAGTTAACTAAATTAAAACTAACTAAAATTTTCCTTGAAGTTTAATAACTAATCAATAACCAAGTAAGGGTTTTAAGGGTTAACTAAAAAAGAACAACATTAAATTTATTGGTTGGCATCAGGAGACCTGCCTGCATGGATCACAGCTGATATATCATAAACTACCAGATGTTGAGCTAGGCCAGCTAGTTGTGTACCGTCTTTGTTCTTATGCAAGAGAAATTAGCTTTACCAGATTAAAAAAATTACCCACAAAGAATCTAGTGTATACCGTATGGCAGGAAATTTTCGTATGGTGGAAATTTTCATATTTTTCGTATGCCGTTCGAATATATGAAAATTAAAACTGCGAAAATTTAACATCCGCATTTACTTTGTACGAGCGCGTGCTGTGTATACGAACGTTAAAAGTATGAAAATTTTTTCTGGCGCCTTTGTACAAAATTTTGCACCAACGAAAATTTCCCGCTATACGGTAGCTTAACAGAAAGAGATCATTAATATTAATTTTGATGGTCATTTATGACATGTGTCCTTCTCCATCCAGCCCATCATGTTAAAGTCCGTCTTGCTGGCAACAGTGCGAGCAACCATGAAGGTCGCGTAGAGGTCAACTATGATGGAAGAGGGTGGGGCACTATCTGTGATGATGGGTGGAGCCTCCAGGATGCTGATGTCGTGTGTCGTATGCTTGGGTTTAGTTTGGCTAGTCATGCTTACCAAAGAGCCCGTCCGTACGGAGAAGGAGTGGGTGTGATCTGGTTTGACGATGTCTTGTGCCGTGGTGATGAGCAGACCATCTTGGACTGCTCCCACTCTGGCGTGGGCGTTCACAACTGTCGTCACTCGGAAGATGCAGGAGTGAACTGTTCCAGTGAGTCTTGCATAAGAGCAATGGGTTTGTACGTGAGACTCAGTGCATGTCAATGTATATCGTAGCTAGACCATGTAAAGCTATGTAGTGCATTTTATCATTGCCATGATTAGCATGCAGTCCCCTAATTTAGATCCTATTATTATTATTATTGTTTGAATTAAATAATTCACACACATGTTCTACTTGTGTAGGTCAGTTGGTGTGTCCTGAATTCTACATAAAGAATGGGACATTCACTGGTGATAATTCTCGTCCATACATCTACCTAGCTGGTACAACCATCACACTCACCTGTAATGATGCGTTCACTCCCAATGCCCCTACCATCACATGCTCTAAAGATGGCCACTGGGTGCCTAGTACTCCAGAGTGCAGAGGTCAGCTACAGTGCATGGAAAGAAAATATGGCTGAAATAATAAACGTGAAATTATCGTTCTCATTTTGTGTTTGTTGTATAAACTGCTCTTACTGCCCCCCTCTACCAACCCAACCCCTGCAGCCGGTGGTGTTAATACCACTCCTACTACCCACTCTACCAACCCGACCCCTGCAGCCGGTGGTGTTAATACCACTCCTACTGCCCCCTCTACCAACCCGACCCCTGCAGCCGGTGGTGTTAATACCACTCCTACTGCCCCCTCTACCAACCCGACCCCTGCAGCTGGTGGATTTACTGCCACTCCTACTTTGAATCCCCCCACTATCAAGCCTACACCAGCCGCCAGTAATGCTACCAACCCAACTGAAGCGGCCAGTGGTTCCAATATAGGCATCATAGCAGGGGGTGCTGTGGGAGGTATCTTAGCACTGGTGGTCATTATTGTCATCGTGGCCATTGTTGTGTTTGCAGCGTAAGTTTGATAAAGATTGAACTAGCTATACACTCTTGCTTATAGTTTTATGTCTTATACAGTAGCTAGTGTGATTGATCGAGATCTACTCTTGTTTTGTTCATTTCTTGATGCAGTCTTCGTTACAGCAAGAAGCACGGTGGATATGGCCATGTTAGAGTGAACATGGATGATGAAAGTGTCAAACTCTTCTCCGGAAGTGATGACGGTATACAAATACACATTCAATTTTGTGTGTACAAACTGCCACATCAAAACCACTAGTACTCTCAATCATACTCGATTCTCTTATTCCATTTTCAGATGACGTTCTCTAAAAGGATTGATGATTGAAGATGTACAGTTCATGATCTTTTGGACAAACTATAATAAACAGTGAGACTTATATTCATACATCTGGTCTAGTATTCCTTTTTTACTTGTATGCATATATGCATGTTTTTTTGTAAGAATTTCTGATGTATTATAGTAGGCGCACTAACATTAACTTTGCAAGAATAATTCATTTCATCACAAGTTTGGGTAGCTGTTAACTTGCTATCTTGCATGGTGAATTCGAATTCATCGTGCAAGCTAATAATTATTAGGTGGTCATGAAAGAAACAAAGTTTTGACATTTTCTATTCAAGCTTGTGAGAGACTTCCATAAAATAACCATTATTTTATTATTAGAAACGTAAGTCTATAGATACGATAAGTTAATTATGATAATTTGATAGAATACCGTGTGGAATAATTAATGAATGTAAATTTAATACCCTGCAAACTGTCACTGTTAAGTAGCACACTTTTAAACCGATCGATGTGTGTTATTAATTTTTATTTTCGTTTTTACACACCAAAATTTAACAGTGTGTTCATTCTATCATAATAGCCTAAAATTATAGATCCTATAATCATACGTACGGTAGTACGTATAGTAGGAATGGGCCGACTGTCCCATAGACACAATACAAAATGTTGGTCACCATAAAAATCTAGTCAAACAAAATTAAGCCTTCAAACTTGCTCAGAGGCTCTAACTAACAGATTACCAATGGCATGCAAGGCCTAAAACTTACAGAAACCTTCCTAAGCACTCGTAGAGAGAGCTAGTGGGAAGCCACAACAGTGCCATTTTTGTTCTCCTAACGTACGTACGTACGTACGTACGTACTTTCTAACTGACTTACTTGAAAAGCATTTCCAGAGAACCAGAATGTGTTGAGCCAACTTTGACAGTACAAAGTAACTCCTTTTCATAGGTAGTACATTCCTTGATACTCGTTTACATCACAAATAAGCCTAAACAAAAATTAGAAAGCTCTGAAACTGAGAGTATAAATTCATGTGTAGCCATTTGTAGGTAGAGTTCAAAGGTCATTGATTATCCACGTGGCATTTAATACGCATGCGCATTAGCTGCTCTAGCAGACAATAGCTACTACTCAGATAACTCAAGCTTTTTGTAGGGACTAACCAGTCTCTGATGGTCTCCTCACTGTAGTGTTGAAAAAAGTGAATGAACAAGTAATAAAAATTTTTAAAAAATAAGCAGTGTAGGAATGGGCAGTGCTGTAAAAAGTATTGGAACAAGGAATGGTCTCAATTTCGGCACATGACTACTTCATTTTTTGTGCCCAAGTCTTGGCCAGTAATCTAGTCCTGACTGTAATACTTTATTTCACTTTTTAGCCAAGTGATAAAATTGGCAGGAATTTGAACCATTATATCAATACTGATAAGCTATTCAAGTATATAGATCACTCTTTGAACCATTTACAACAATTAGTTACAATTAGCTAATAATTATTAGCTAGAGGGATCAAAATGAAAATGAAGTAGTCATGTGCCGAAATTGAGACCATTCCTTGTTCCAATACTTTTTACAGCACTACCCATTCCTACACTGCTTATTTTTTAAAAATTTTTATTACTTGTAATATTATAATTGTAACATCGTGTTATAAGCAAAGTTGTGTGTGTCCGTGTGTGTGTCCGTGTGTGTGTGTGTGTGTAATGGAAGGTCACCGGAAGTGATATGCGACCTCGAGCTAAAATGCTACTTTTTCTCTGGACAGTAAAAATTCAAACTATGAAAAATGTGCCTAGAGAGCTAGCTTAGATAGTCCAAGCCTAATGTAGAATGGCAGGCGCTACAAGTATGGCTAACTTTTTTTGAGATCACTGACAAGGCTTACCAGTGGCATCCTGATTCGACAAAGAAGCGTGATAGAGCAGACAATCTTTCACAAAAGAAGCGTAGCGAGGGGAGAGCTTTCGCTTTTAGAAATCTGCTTCTCTGTCGCTGTACACAAAACACAGCTAGCCAGATAACAAGTTTCTTTGCCAGATGATTGCAAAAATGGCGGAAGTCAGAAAAGGGTCGTCTGTGATGTCACGTACTGAGCTAAATTGCACGCATGCATGTGTACTGAGCCAGCTGGCCAAATTGCAGTACATGCATGCATGGTTATATACCTCCCACTGCCCAGTTATTACTATGCGGATGCCTGTGCTTGCATGCATCTAGCAGTAAACATCAGTAAGCTTCATACACAAGCAAGGAGCATGGCAAGCGAAGCGAGCCACGCTCCTTGTAATCATATTATAAGCAAAGTTTTGTCCGTCCGTGTGTCCGTCCGTGTGTTACGGAGGGTCACCGGAAGTGATGTGACCTCGAACTAAAAGCTGCTTTTTTTCTGGACTGTGGAGAATACAAGCTAGGAAAAGAGTGTCAAGAAAGCTGGCTTAGACAGTGCTAGCCTAGGATAAAACAACAAGCAATATAAGTATGGCTAGCTGTTTTTGAGATCGCTGACAAGGCTTACCAGTGGCATCTGTATCCAACAAAGAAGCGGGCTATGGGTGCCAATCTTCACAAATGAAGCGTAACGAGGTGAGAACACTCACTACTAGAAGTCTGCTTCTCTGTCGCTGTACACGAAACACAGCTAGCCAGATAACGAGTTTCTTTGCCAGCTGATTGCAAAAATGGCGGAAGTCGGAAAAGGGTCGTTTGTGACGTCACGTAGTGAGGTAAATTGCATGAGCTGGCCAAAGCAAAGTAGTACTATATAAGCAGCATTGCTTCCCTTTGAGTTTCCAATTGCTTATATATGCTATTATTGATGTGAATCTGATTGTTGTGTGCTGCTTCAATTGCAAAGGTTGTCCTAAGCTAATTGACCATAGAAGAATATTTATACACAATATCTTTGCTCATCAATTTTATCTTGCTATTGAGTTATAGTAACTGATCCTAAACATACACAAACAAGGAGTGGGCGAGCGAAGCGAGCCCCACTCCTTGTATTATATAATCATTATATAAGCATTACAAGAGTACCTTTCCTACTTTCAGTAACCATACCATGCATGCATGTGTTAGGATTCTTAGCTATTCACATGCTCTTTTATTTATGAGGCATCTCTGACTAGAGTGACACATTCAATGGTCTGGTCACGTTACGACAGCTAGCTGTAGTTTTCATTGACAAGTGAATCATTCTTTGCATGCATGTTTGATTTACTGCATGACCAGCAACACATTCTCAGTAAGATCCGGAATATTCTGAGTCCGGATTCTAAATGCTTAGAATCTAAACACCCTATTTAGGATCTGTGTAAGCTCAAACTGATATAGAAGCCCCAACTATTAGAAGTGTGTTTTGCTTTCATTTTCCTGTTGGCTAAGACCTTTAGCAGTTATAAAACAGAAGTCACTGCACACTGTTGTCAGTACCATTGACAGAGGGACTCGATAATTTTACCTATTGAGCTACTGTCTGAGAGTTTGAGGATTGGAAGACATTACTTGGCCAGGCAACTACAATGAAGTCACTAGGCATCACTGCAGTTCTCAGTATCACAGTTATTGTACTGCTGGCTGGTATAGGCAGTTCCGAAGGTATGTAATAATTATTTTGCATTAAATTTATTTATAATTATAATTATAATTATAAGAATTTTAATTTTGACAACTTATCACCGGACGAAAAGCTGGAATTATTTCATGTATATGCAGAAATCTGAAGGGTATAGAGAGCTAAATCCTGGCCAGATTTCCTGCATGCATAGCTATAGGTGCATGCATGGGATTTAGTTCCGTATCCTCTATACCTAATATGTATGGGTAGATCAAACTTATCAGATTTCCTGCTATACTTTATTTATGTAGGAAATTCTGAATCAGTTTTTCATCCAGTGATACAATATTATACCCTTTTCACTTTTTTTTTTTTTTTTGCAGCTGCTTACGGGAACAAACTTAAGAAACAGCACTCAAAGTGTAACTCTGAGAGTATGTATAATAATAACATTAATTATTATAATTTATATATAATGTGATTTTTACACTATGTATATTATTATTCCTATACATGTATTACTTTTATCATCTAACCCTAACAAATTATTACAGAGTGTCCAGTCGAAGGCCAAGTCTTCACTAGGTGTGGATCAGCCTGTCCTGCTAACTGCACTGACCCCAGTCCTAAATGTACTAGGCAGTGTGTCCCTCGTTGTCAGTGTCCTTCAGGAGAAGTCATCAATGAAGACACCAACAAATGTGTGCCTGTAGATGAGTGCCCAATGAGTAAGTTAATGTCATTGCATAATATTATGCGTAGTAGCCTGCATGAGCATAGGTCGACTGCATGTTTACTTAGCTATAATAAACATGTTAAACTATGAAAAGCTAGTACCTGTCTATTAATCATTATGGCTTTGATGCTTGCACAATACTGGTGATAATAGAAAAATATGCTTAGTGATTATAAGGATGTATTTTTTCTTTAATACATGCAGAGACCTGTAAAGTAAATGGCAAGATCTATGAAGTAGGAAAAGCTTTCAAAATTGATTGCAATACCTGGTACACTTACTTCACTATATGGATTTATATTATCACTGTGATATAGTGGTATGATTTCATGCACTCAACAGTAGATGTTTAGCTGGAGGCCATGTTGCTTGTACAAAAATAGGTTGTATACACCGTAAGTTGTTAAAGTTTGAGAGTTACAGCATGCAAGTGCACACACACACACAAATGTATATAATATTTTATTTATTTTCAGGATGTAGTATTCAAGGTCAAGTGTACAAGTTATGTGGATCAGCATGTCCTCCAACGTGCAAAAAACGTCATCCAGTCTGTACTAGGCAGTGTGTAGCTGGTTGTCAGTGTCCTAGGGGAACTGTCCTGGACGAAGCCACTAGCAAATGTGTCAAGTGTAACAAGTGCACAAAATGTACGTAAAAAATTATCTCATACATAAAATTTTTATATCAATCTATACATATACCACCCTATATTTATTACATAGCTGGTAGAAAACCAGGACATCGATGGCGGAGAAGACGTGGAAAACGAAGACATGGTTAACGAATTGTATACCAGTATAATATTATACCAATTAGAGTGTAGTAGATCCTTCGCAGTACTAATAGTATACGTAACATGCACGTTTTCAATATAACATTAAAATTAATAGTGTCTTTGAACATTAAATAGAGATTATTAAAAGCTGATAATTACCAACTGTTGTCTAGCTAGTAAATCTAATGTCCTAGACCGCTTACCATTCCAGCGCATTTACATGTGGGTGGGGCTCAAACGCATTAGATTCTGCTGGGCATGCGCAGTACAGTCTTGCTTCGTCTACTTATGAGAGCCGCGAGACACTTCTTTCAAATCAAGCTGAAACTATTCTTGTTCTAGCAAGATGAAGATCTTGACACTAGCAATCAGTCTGGTAGCCTTCTCTTCCGTTCTAAAGAATGCATACGTTCATTCAACTGCGACTAAGTGTCTTCTCATCCCGAAAAGAGTAGAGGTCAAGGAAGGTGACTGTGTCGGATACGTACCTATCTTCAATTGTGAGGGAGATTGCGGCGTTTCTGAGGCTGTACCAAAAATTTACTATAATAAGTGAGCAGATTATAATACTAAATGCTAGCAGCATAATCCTAGTGATTACTGAACTGTTCCCACTACACAGAGCTACAGCTCTAATAACTCTGCAACCAACCAATGTATGTCTAACTTTGATCTAGACAACAATGTAACAAGTTTATATCATCTAATATAGTACGTATTAATTTACCTCTATCACTATCATCAACTGTACTAAGAGACTGCAATCTTATGAATGACATACAGTATTATTAAAAACTATCTAGCAACTAAATTTCTCACCTTTATTATGTAATAGTAAATATGAATGTGTATGTGTTCCATATCACCCAGTGAATCTGAAAAACAATTCAAACGGTATCATCTTTATATTCTCTTGTAGAAATGATGTGCCCCCTCTCAGACCAGATGGCACTGCCAGTGTGAATCCCTACAACACAGACTGTGAATGCTGTTCTGCAGTTATTGAGCCAAGGGTAATAAGAAAAGAGATAGACCTGACCTGTGCTAACAACACTGTGATACAAACACATATTGAGAGCAGGAGAGTCACTGACTGCGTTTGCGCCCAATGTTCATTATGATCAGAACAGCCCAACACTCCTCATGAAGCTGTAATCAGAGTGAATAATTCACTGTATTATTGTGTGATTCATTGTACTATATTATTATACGTTTTATCATTGTGTCCTGTTTTTGATCTGATCACTCCACTGTATACAATGCAGAAAAAAAAAATACTATTATACAATTTTGGACTTTAGTTATGACAAAATGTTTATGATATGATGCATGCATGGGCGGAGAAAGTTATATCTGTCCTATATACTGTATACCAAGGCTGACAAATGTTTTAACCACTTTAATTGCTCTTACAACTACCACTGACTCTGGTAAGACTTTGCACTGAATCTCCTTGGTAACAGTACATATTAAATTGATGAAAGCTAGAGTATTTGGAACTAATGCCACAAGGGTCAATGCAAAGAAGGCTACAATGTAACGAACAACAGCTTAATTGATACTATAATTCTAGCTGAGCAATTAACCAGTTGTAAATACATACATAGTTAACTGAGCTTGTACTATATACCTGTGCATCAATGTTAGTATTGCTTGGTTGCAGTGAGTAGGGCATAGCATCGCACTATACATATACTGATATTAACAGAATACGTGATCACTACAGATTGTAACCAATGCTGACTACACTTTTACTGTCAGTATAATATACTGAGAATATTAAAAGCAACTGTTACTTTAAAATTTATAGTACAGCAAACAACAACAGTGGTGGCAACAAACAAATATTGCTGGATTTGTATACAAAAACACAAAACATGAGTTATAATTATGCATAACAATATAAATAATCATTCCTACATCTTCACTTAATTTCGGGCATAATTATGTAATGCTATAATTCAATTTGCTTTCCGTAGAATAACAAGTATTTGAAAGAACTCACAAAAATTGCTACTAACCTCTCGTGTGTGTGCATGTGTGCATATCACTATGGTGCATAACCAGCTCCATCTGGTTCTTCATCATCAATGTCTAAAAATTTCAGTAACAACCTCAAAAATGCCATTTCTTTTCTCGTGTTCTGAAAGATGAGAGTGTGATCGTCAGAAGGACAGCGAAGGAAGTTGGGAGCCCACACCATGGCTATGTTCTCCACGCCCATCTTGGTGGCTTCGATGTTCTCAGGAGTTATGAATTTCTAGAGAGGGAGGGACAAGGCAAATGAAATAGTATTATAATGTCTTAATAATGCAATTACTACTTGTATGTAAACACCGGGCATGATATCATAGTTTGTCCACTGCCTAGCAACTTGCATAACTAGGCATAATTATGATATACGAGGGAATTGATTATGGTATGAAGAGTAAAAGTAGTGGTATGTGGTGTATTGACCTGTAGCATAGGAAGCACTGTATGTGTAACAGCAAAAATAAAATTCTGCACATGTACACACACACACACACACACACACACACACACACACACAAAAGACAACAACTGTCCCGAGTAAACACAAACTCCACCATGCACGGGACTGAGACTGAGTAGGTGGAAAACAAACACCATCAAAGAAACAGTATGCAGGCTAACGTAGCTAACGTTGTTAACCATCTGTCAGTGATGTACACATCTCCACCACAAGTGACTAAACCTGCAAGTTTTCCTGCTAACAAGCCCAGACCTCCTCAAACATTGGCAGTACGATAATGAGATTATGGGTGAGTAGGAAATGAATTAACAGCGTAGAATCGACCCTTTCTGGCAACAATCATGCCTAGAGCCCTCACAAGAACAGACATGAGAGGACTGTTGGTATTTGTGACGCATATGAACAGCTACTGCAGCCAGAGTATAAAGGATAACCATTATGGAAAAATAGAATTAGGCCCACAGACACATACTCTACACATCATGTGTGTACATGTGAGAGTGTGTGTGTGTAACAACCATCAGTCCATAGCGGATAGGGAGCGACACTACCTGGTGCCACATGCCAACAAGACATGCTGTCCAGTACACAGTACATACTCACACACTATCCATACATGTGTGTGTAGTGGCAGCGAGTGTAGAGAGTGGGTAGATGTAGGGCCCAGCTGGCAGACTAGCGTGGAGAGGTATGCCAGCCATTCACAAACTAGGAGAGAGAACACAGGAGGTGCTAATTTGTCAAAAACAGTCTTGACCGAGAGTGGTACAATAAACAATTTGAAGCACAAAAACAATACAAAGTAGTATAAAAACTATGCAAAGCTCATTCTTTCAAGAATATCGGCGAGCATACCTTCGATCCTTACTAGGGAATAGGTGCTACCAGGTATGGTCAGTGAGTGTGTTTACACCAGGAAGTACAGCACGGGACAGATGAGCTACAAGCTAATTACCACCAACACAACCCTGCAAAGAGACTGACTTGTGTGCAAATAAAACACCAAAGACAAGAGGTATGTACAAATAGCCCATCACCACGGAAACGGGTCCTTTGAGATGTGAGCTACATGAGGGTGGTTCTGGGCGGGGACACTGGCTGCTAGCGGAGATGAGTATGGTTGGCTACTGCATGTATGTACTTGTAAACCTACGGTTGCTTTATTTCAAGATAGCAGAGGACAATATTTTTTGTTTATAAGTGAACCATGCAGTTGATACAGTACAAGATCAGATAGGCTTAAGTGCATGTGGTTGCAGTTACATCATTCTAGCTAACCTCCCATGTGTTCAAAGCAGCCCAAAGCTCCTTGAACTGAGTACAGCCCATCTTTTTGACTCGTTTTATGCCTTTACCTGAAGTTGTCCAAATGGAATGTTTCTATGCACCACATCCCGTAATGATTTTATCACATACTGTACAAAATGCTTTTGGTCAAAATTATGGTTAGTTAGAAAGTCTTACATAAACATCAATAATCCCACATGGATTGATTGCGTAATACGTCAACGCCAATACAAACTGTTTGCTAAACACATCCACAGCCCATGGGTAAGGCACGCACACTGATACACACAGAAAAGCAGTGACATAATAGATGTACTTGTAATACAATAGTGGCCATTTTGCATGAATGCAAATTTAGCGATTACAATTTGTGGGAAGCGACGCTCAAACACATAAGATGAATTAAGCGGCCACGAAGCCCTGTACTAATGCACCTTTACAAGAGCTCTTTCACCCACTCACTCTAGCCTGGACCTCAACACTAGAGGAATGGTGGCATTCCACAAGACAGATGTCATTGTAAAATAATCCAATTTTTGTGCCGGTGTTCTCTTTCCATCGTAGCCAAGCTGGGGAAACTACACCGCTACTAGACTGAGCCAAACACTTAGTGCATTAGCAGACCAATTTGTCCTGGATTCAGAGGCCACAATAATATAGCAATGACAAGGGGTAGTTTCCAGTTACAAAAAACAGTACTTATCCAATTACAGCTAACACAAAAATGTAGTCACTGGTATAGCTACACATACAACACCAAAGCATGCAACGTTTCTTTTTGAAACTGAGTGTACCAAATCACACAGGATAGTACAGGCAAACAGAGCTTACTCAAATTTACATTACATACTCTACAAGAGAGTGGTGAGAAAACATGATAGTGGATTATGGATACTTGTGAATTTGATGCTTCATAACTTTCACCTTTTGCTACTTCAGGCAACTAGTACTGGTAACACAATACCTATACTAGCATCTGTGGTAGTATGGGACCAGTCTTGCCAACAAGTCATAGCAAGAACTTTTATCTCCGCGGTGTTTATGAAACAAACTGAGACTCCATTAGCCTCTAATGATGTCTGATGATGCTTTAATATGTACACCCAAAGCTCAAAAGTGAAAGCATACACCATCAACATGTTGTGTCATTCCTTGCCCAGTCTGACTATGAAATAGCCAAAACTAAAAGAAATACTTTCTTTTAAACTTTCATGGCACACAGCTTTGAATCTCGTGGAGTTGTAATCGCTGTGTGTCCAGCGAGACTTAAAGGGTCCAATAACACAATTAATGGAAGGATAGAGGGTGCACGTGGTGCACATGGTAGGACCTGAACTCATTATCATAGTAAAACAGCACCCGCTGTAGTATAATCATAGACAAATTGGATCAATGGGTCTATGGTCTATAGTAGAGTATGGATGGAATAGAGGTTGCTGAAAGACATGAATCGGTATTTCAATATTTTTTCTTTTTTTCTAAGGATTGATGATAGACTAAGTGAATCAAGATGTAGTCCTTTCTAAGACATTCTAGTAAGAAATTATGTACAAGTCCAGAAGATTATATAACAGGAGGGGGCTTTGGAGTGTGTACACACATAGGTAAAGGTTGACAGAGTCACTAGTACATGACTGTATAAAAATACATACGTACATGTATACACACAAGGTACCTTTAGGAACTTGACAAGAAAGAGTAAGAGCTCTCTGTTGAGGTCTGGCAGTGAGTCCACCAGGGAGAGGGCATTAGCCTGGTTGTCTGAGTTGTTGATACACTCTTGGCTGTGGAGGGGGGCAACAGTTAAGGAAAAATAATATCCGTTACCACCAAAAAAAATAAGCACGACCCTTCTTGAATAGGCTTGGCGAGTGTGCACATTGCTGAAGGTACATAGTTTAGCGTGTGTGGCCCATAAAGTAACATTTATTAGAAATACCCGTATTCTGACAATTATGGAAGAAATGTAACACTATACAAGGTGGTCATAGACAGGTTGAGCTCTTTCAAATGCAAAAATAAGACTGGAATTTGACCACATGAAATCCAGACCCAGTTATACTTTTCAGGTTATGTCTTTTAAAACAAAGGACAAAAACAAACCGTGCGGGCTTTATATGTTCACTATGACCCTATTGGATATCACTTGGACCACACTATATGGCTGCGTGCATGTACACATGCACAATGTGAACAGCAAAACCAATCCATAGTGTGCGCAAACAGAGCGAGCAATCTTGGCCATTACCATACCAATGCTGATGGTGTGCATTAATTAGAAATAGGATACTAATATTCTTCTGGTATTAGAGGGTCTTCCAGCTCTCTGAACCACAGCTTCAAGAGGGAGGCAGGGATGTGGGGGTCCCGTAGCGTACTCACGGGTAAATTCCCCTTGTCCATTTGTAACTTTAGTGCATTCACTTCATCGATGTCTCCAGGTACTCTGTGGTGTGTGTGTGTGTGTGTGTGTGTGTGTGTGTGTGTGTGTGCACATGGTGGAAGCAGGAAGGTAGTGCCAACACCGTGCAGTACTGAAAGACACAATATGTCATGTGTTCAAATGTTCAAATGTTCACACACTCAATAACTCGTACTTTACATCTGCATGCAACTACACACACACATGTGCTCAATGTCTGCATACAGCATGGAGTGTCTTGTCTGACCCTACATGCCGTCATAGACTATACACACAGTTTCTCAATCATTACTACAACTACAGTAGTACTGATAGGATATTATTGACCTCTTCTAAGAGTTCAAATCAGCTCTTCAGTCCAAGCAGAACCTAAACAGATGAGGAGGCAATCTTTGATATCTAAGAGCCTACGCAGAGCTCTCCTGGGAGAGACAAATGCCCAGCCTAGTTAGGGGAGATTAGACTGTCTACAGAAACCCTAAAACAATGAGAATCATTGTAGCACACCGCCAAACAAGGCTGTATTGCATCTAGCCTGCGTAATTGCTCAGTTTGTCCTAGAGGTCCATGACCAAGAACAGCAGCATGAGATTGATTACCACAGAACACACAAGCCATAGAAATACTCTACACTTATGCATGCCTGTCTGTAAGACTTTCTTATGTACATGTAACCATACTGTACATATCAAAGATGTGAGTTAAGAGTGTTCCTCAGTGAGGGCCTGTAATGTGATACTGCCATTACACTGCATATGCAAAAACACTGGCCATTTAAAGTCATACCATGCACATGATCTACAGCTTCATCATACTGTTTGCATTGGCAGACATTTTCCCATGGAAACAAGCTACATGTCCAACTCTTTTTAACATGTGCACCATAAAAGTCTATATACAATAATTATATACACTGTACACATACTCCTTTATTTACCTGGAAAAATTTGGCTGCCAAGCAACATGTGCCAGCATAAAGGCATGCAAAGGCAATAAATGTACGTAAAGATATTGAAAGCATGTAAGACCCACATGCACATGACCCGTGAATACCAGCCGGCAGAGCAACAATGGTGGCATGGCAACGAGAAAAACAAGAAGGAGAGGGTAAAGAAACACACAGTGGCAGTGTGTGTACTGCATCTCTACTACCACTGAGAAGGGGTCAGCACTGGTGCACCTTTGCTGAGTCAGCATGGAGGGGCATGTGATCCACTCTCAGTTTGTGGGGTCACATGATTGGAATGCAATTAACAGACTTGCAAGCTCAGCACAAGTGCAAATGTGTCCTATAGTACCTCGACTGAAATCTTATCCTTTTACATAAATTATACATATACACGAAGAAACTTGCTTATATTATCAATAATTCTTTTCCCCTCACTATTCTACCCTCTTACCTAAATATTCCCTCTGTCTGTGGTCCTTGTAGCTGTAAGACAGCGTCTGCCAGGGCAGTGACGACCCACGGCATGTTGTAGTCAGGGAACTTCTCTTTCTGTAGCTCCATGATCTCTTCCAGTGTGGCACCGAACATGGAGGGGTTGAAGGGTGCTAGCTGTGAGTGTGTGTGTGTGTGTGTGTGTGTGTTAAATGTGCTTGTTTACCATTGCTTAGAAACCAAAATTTTTATAAGCTACATGTATAATGTAATTGCTGGTTACTGGCAGGGTGGAGGTGACAATAGAGTGGCTAGGGGTCACAGGGGGTCAATCGCAAACCAAATAGTTGCATACCCTTAAGCGTGCGGCATTCGACCATGCATCGAGTGCCCCCCACATAAGGGTCATGCAATTTGTGTGTGTGTGTGTGTGTGTGTGTGTGTGTGTGTGTGCAGGTGTCAAGTGTAGCCATTATACACGAGAGTATAAGTACTGTATCACACGTGCATCACGATTCAATTCACAGCCTGGACCAGATGTACTATTCCGTGTCAATTCATCCATATAACACAGCATGTACAACTACAGCCTAGAGGCATATATAGCCACCACAGCCTGTGTGTACATGCACACGTGCATATCACTCAAAGCATAGCTTAGACCATAAATCTCGACATCTTGTATACATTGATCCTGCCACCAATTGACAGATGCAGTGTACTGTGAACCCACCCTAAGATGTGGCAATGAGGGGACCTCAAAAGCCCTCAAGGTAAAGGCACTGCGATGGATTCCCAAACAACATTTCACACACATTTCACACAACTGTCACGGCATTGCACCATAATTATAGCACTTCCCTTCACTAATTGAGATAGGCAGCCAAGGCCGGCAGAGAGAGAAACCTCTCCTCACCTTTGCATGTTCAATTTCCTCCAGAGTTGGCTTCTTGAGGCCCTTCTTGGCCCCACTCTGAGTCATCTTCTCAACCTTCTTGTGGCAGTACTGGGCATACACCTCAACAGGAATCTACAGGTACAGGAAGGACACACTGCCATGGCAACACAGTCACAAAATAAACACATACTGTATGGCATGGTAGAGAATGTGATAAGCTGGGATGGCAGTGATCAAATTGCAGTAATCTAGTTACCAGGCTCATTCTTAAAATGTCAATGGGCTATAATATGTTTATGTACGTACATACAGTATCTAGGATACAACTATATTTAAACTACCAAGTATTCTACTACAGCCAACCTTTTACATCTGACAACCCTTTACCGCACAAAAACCATACTGTACCAAGTGATCATTATCTATGAGCTTACTCCTCTATTTCCCTGCTGTGGTTCCACGTGTCTCCAGAGGTAGCCCTCAAGGTAAGATCTGAACTTGATGGAGGGAGGGAAGAAGGCCAGAGCAATGGCAAACATCTGCCAGCCTCTCTCAAGACTCTTACTGGAAGGGGAGGAAAATTATCATCATTCATGAATTACAACTTTTCACTTGTGTACAATGAATGTCACATGTGCACATACAATTCCAATGGGCATGTCCTATACATGAAATTTCACTGAAAAAAAATCTTGAGATCTAGCTGGGATTTGAACCCAGGTCTTTCAATTCTAGTCAAATGCTCTTACCACAGAGCTACTAGAACCCACTGACATTGGAGCAGAGAATAGTAGGATATTCATAGACACTAGCTGACTTCCGAACTAGATCTCATGTACACCCTGTCTTTTCTTTTCTCATTTAAAGCAAGAATTAATCTTACGCCTTATCGTTGGCACTGGTCTGTCTACACAGCTGTATGTAGAGCTCATCTCTGAGTCCCTTCTTCTCCCAAGCCCTGGAGGTGACCTCCAGCGCCAGTGTGTTGACGTCCTTTATCTTGGACTTCCTGTCTCCCATGTACTGCTGGAGGAGCTTGAACAGATCACATGCCTCCTTCTTTAGCTGCTTGTCACGAGTCAAAATCATGGGCTGTTTGATGGGCTCCTGCAGTCACAGAGGAAGAGAGGAGGTAATGGTCGCAGTAGTACAAGTATCAGAGAAACNCCCCCCCCCCCCCCCCCCCCCCCACACACACGGTATTGTTATCTGACTAAACTTGACTAGAGTAAATACACTGTACACATACATACAATGGCATGTCTCTGGTTGAATACATGTACTCAAAGGTTCTGTACAGTGTCACCAAAATTTCTCTCTTGAAAGTAAAATGGAAAATTTCCCAATAGAAACGTTTTTTACCCAGACCCATGTATGCTATTGTAAATTCTTTTTCTGACAGTTTATCACATCTTGAAGCTACAGAGCACACACACACCTTGGTCCAGGAGAGCATGTTGGCAATGGTGACCTTCTTTCTAAAGAGGCCTTTTCGGTGTTGAGCCAGCTCCTTGAAGTTCTCTAAACTCTCAAGTGGTTTGGCCGGTTTGCTCTTGAGGGGAGGAGGCTTAGGGGCAGCAGGAGGAGGGGCAGGTGGACCCACACCATCACTGTGGTTCCTGGCGTGAGAGAGGGCATGGACCTGTAACGACTGGAGGTGGGAGGGAGGGGGAGAGAGAGAGGGAGAGAGAGAGAGTAAGATACATACACCTGTACTGTACTTACACATGCTTGGCTACTTGTAACCCATCACAAACATAATGATTCAGAACTGCATGATGGGTTGCAAGCATTCAAATATCATTTCTACAAGTGATTTTTTTTTCCAGGTTTGGATACATACATAACATTTTTGTACTGTTATGTGTAAGCTACATGTGTACAAAGCTGGTGTGTGTTCAAGATTTAAAAACACTGTATGGTGGCAGCAATACAAAACTCACACACTGTAAGTGTGTAGTATTATGTAGCCATAGTCTATGTTCATCAATTCACGCTGAAAAAAGCATCCAGAGAAACTGAAAACTAGCTATCGACAGTGTATTCTTGTAATTGCATGATAAAATGCAGACTATACATGTAATTCAACACAGAGGCTCTTAGATGGCAGGCAGTTGATAATAGGATGAGCAAAAAAGAAAAAACAAAAAACAAGAGCAAACATAAAGTCCTTTCTATGTATAGCATATTACCACTTTAAGTATATATTTTATTCTACAACCACAAAACAGTTTCTTGCACTTAGCAATAAGCATAGCAAGGAAGCCTGGTTTATGAGGCAAAATATACATACATACATACATACATACATACACATTGAATACAGCATACGACACTGACTACCACTAGATGCCTTGCACACGACTCTAGCCTCCACACTCAACCTGGACCACGAGGAGAAGGGGAAACCCCTCATGGGCTCAAGAAGAGAGGCTCTTGAAAGACAACAGACCCTTCTTTCCTTGTGTGCACACAAATCTACCTTCCACTTTTTTTTAACCTTCTCATGTTCGGGAGAGGCCGGATCAAGACTCTTGGACTTCTGAAAGGTGTTTTCTGGTAGAGACTTTCTGTGCGCAGGTGATCTGAACCGTGGATCAGGTGCCTGCAAAAGATACGAAAGAGTTTCGTGACCGGGTGAAGATTATTTTTTTTAGAGCAAAAATCCACAGATAGTGGCCAGGGTAAAATAGTCATGGTCTCTTCCAACATTTATCAAAACCAACATGGATGTATAAGATATTGAAAGAAAACCATAATAATATTATTTTTACAACAGACAATTGTTATGATGCAGCCAGAAACACAAGAGGTTTGAGGGTTTCAATACTACAGTAACCATGGACGCCAACATAGCATTGCCCACACATGTACACAATACAACAGACTCATCACGAAGATATTCTTTTTACAAATGGACTTTAGAAAGCTTAGAAGGCATACACACATATCTTCTACAGCTAATAGTTCCAGAGGAATCTTAGCCAATGCCAACTCAGACACACCTAGAGCAATTACGAAAGGGCTAGCTGTCTTAATTACAGTAAAGTAGTTAGGGGGCTTTCCCAATTTACCTTAAGAGTACATGCACATATTTCTCTTCTTATATAGTCTGTAACTGCTCATATACAAGTTTTGGTTTTTTCAACAAGTTTTGGGCTGGCCTAAAAATTGGCAAAATCCCATTTTAGCAAGATTGGCGATTTTAAATTTGCCGATTTAATTCCACACGCTGCATTGTTTATGTGTGTGTGCATGCATACAAAACCGTTTGGAATTTGGCGATTTGAAAAATTATATGCCAATTAATATAACATCAAAGTGTTATGATTTCAACGTCTCTTACTCTAGAGAGGGTGGGTGGTATGGGGGCGGGTCTGACGGGGGTGAGAGGGGACACACTCCCTGGGACACTATTCTTCTTCGCCCGGCCGGGCATCTCCAGGGTGCGAGACTTCTGGTCGTAGCTACCAGAGTTCACTGAGAGCTGGTCACGACCTCTTCCAGTCTGAAGGGAGGAACACATGTGCAAGGGACAAGTGAGTTATAAAGGAGAGTGTATGTTAACTATGTATACAGACTACAGTATATGGGTCGTACTGTATGTGTATAAGGCATGCAAACACTGTATAGCAAGAAATCAGAACTTTCAATTCACAGTGAGTGTGAACAACCGACTTTCACAAACTGTTACCAATAACAGCATTAACTCATTCCCACCTGCCGAGTGTAAACCATGAACTAGTGGTATGGCACCCCACCCTCCCTCCCTCCCTCAACTTACCCTGTCCAGACTGCCCCCTATGAACTGACTAGCCTCCTCGTCATTCTGGTGTGCAGACCCGTTCTTTACAACCTGAATATTCACCCAAGAGCCTCTTTCATGCTCAACGTAGCGTGAAGCATTGTTCCCGTCCGAGTAGGGTCTTAGTGTTCGAGAGGGCTGTCTATATTCTGTAGTCACTGTTCCTCCATGGCTGCTATCGGAGGCCTCGGTACGAGTCTGATGCTCCACTTTAGGTTGGTCCACTGGGGCAGAGTCGAACGAACTGAACCTTGACCCTTGGTAGTCGACTGTGAGTGGACTGAGTTGATCGAGATCGTTGGCAAAAATGCCAGAGAGTTTTCTTGAGTTGGCGGGTTCTTCCTGCGAGTTACTGGCAGGAAGGGTGGTATTAGAGGCGGGGGCCTCATTCTGAGGCTAGAGGGGAATATGATTGTGTGCAAGGGAAATAGTGAAATGACAATACATGTAGTCTCATACCCATGCTAATGGCGAACCTCATACCCAGGCATATCCATACCCATAAAAAAACAACATATTTCTATAGAGATATGTAGACAAATAATCTTTTCAAAGAATTTGTCAAAGAACTTGTATCTTTGATGACCCCTACCATACAGTTTTTGTAGAGATAAGTTGAAAGGCAACATAATGACAAGCGATCACAGGGACAGTACAAGTACACATGTACCTACACACTGTAATGAAATGCTAATAGCAACTGTACACGCTTTGATGTTTCCAATGATAATGTTAAGACACCGTACAATCAATACCTTTGTAGTTTCTTCACTCTTTCCACTGAAAGGCTGTCGGTCTGTCTCTGGCCCGAGGTTCTGGTAGTCTGGTTCCTCGACCTTTGACCCGAGGTTGGCATAGTCAGGCTCTTCCTCAGCTACTGTCTCCAGTGGCTGCTCCAGAGGCACTTGAGGGGTCACCTCAGAGTCTGAGGACCCAGACTATCAGTGTGTGTGTGTGTGTGTGTGTGTGTGTGTGTGTGTGTGTGTGTGTGTGTGTGTGTGTGTGTGTGTGTGTGTGTGTGTGCGTGTGTGTGTGTGTGTGTGCATCATACACTGTAAAAGTCAGCTAGTTGCCTAGTAACCACAGTTTTGATAAGGGAATAATATCTTGTGAAAGAGGACAATAGGTCGAATACTACAAGGAACAATTGGTAACTTTAATACAATAAAGCCTATACAGATTTAACACAAGAGAGGGATACATGCACTTGAACCCGACAAAGGACACACACCAAAATTTGAGCTACAAAACTTCATCAAGCTAACAAGCTACCACAATCAGTGAGTAGGGGTATGTCATACCATACATGTATACGGCACTTTTTTGAGCGAAAAAAATTTGCTATAAACACATTTTCTCAGATTATAATTTCATCGATTGTCTTGCCTGCCATAGTACTTTAGAGCAGATTCATGGCTTATATTTCTTCAAGAATGAACCTCAAATTAGCAAAATCAACAAAAATTGCTCTTGAAAAAAAAAATGCACTGTACGATACATGGGTGTGAACTGAGCCTGGATGGGTTGGTGTGCTTACCTGTAGTTTAGTAAGTGATATGATGTCAGCACCATCCTCTGGTTTGTTCCAGATGGTGTCCCCAGTGTGGGCGTTGTAGTAGTAGCAGGAATCAGAGCTCTGGTCATACAGCTCCCACCACTGGTTCTCACTCATAGGCTTACTGGGAGGGAGGGAGAGAGAGAGAGAGAGAGAGAGAGAGAGCGAGAGTGTGTGTGTGTGTGTGTGTGTGTGTGTGTGTGTGTGTGTGTGTTACAAATACAACAGCTCTATTGGAAAGCAATTTAATACAATCCATCTAGAATTTAAGAAATGTCCTGAACAAGCTGTTGAATCACAATTATTTTAACATTGTAAATACACAAAGGCTAACATTCATGTACAGTATACGGCAGGAAATTGTTAAAGCTGACGTGGAGAGAAAAATTTATAATGATTTGAACTAACCACAAAGTAGATACATCTCTTATACGAACAAAGTGTGTTTTCTTGTATGTGCACATGCTCCACTTGTTAGTGCATGTACTTCAAGTGGGAGCACATTTGTGTATCATCTTGGCTACTGAGGTTAGTCAACAGCACTCTATCAGGAACCTATCCACCACAGTGTGCTGAAGGTGGGTATACACAACATGGCTATCAGCAAGAGTATTCTATACTCTTGCTATCATCTAAAACAACACTGATATCATCCACACACAAGGAGGAAGGCACACTTGATGCACAGGGAAGCATTATAGCATGGAATTGAAAGATGCATGTGTTGTGATGCTGTATTTACAGGTAGTGTACAGGCAATTCTAACATCATTGGAAACCTTGTCATAAGTACAGTTTGCTAAAGCACACCTACTGTACATGTACAAGGAGGAAGGCACACTTGAAACACTACAGTTCGGGTTGAAAGGTGTGAGTCAGTATTTCAGATTTACTGCAATACTATAGTAATACTGTAGTTTACTGTTCTAACCACTAGTCACTATAAGCTAGGTCATACATAACCAGTTTCCTGAGGCACACCTACTGTACATGTAGCCATCCTTACATGGTTGTTCAGCTGCTACCATAACTGTAGGTCCCATGGGAGCTAGCCCCTGGCAACATAGACTGACTGAGAATCAAAACATTGTAGCTACATGTACTGATTGGCAGAGCTGAGAGGGCAGTATGAGGCTAGCAAAGTACAACGTGAGGATACAGTGACAGCTCACAATCCATTATCCTCGAGTCTGATTGAGTCTGACCCTCTTGTAAGTGAGTGTCAGATTGTGCTGCTTATACAAGTGGGTATTAATATATAGTGAGAATGTGAGTGTATCTATTGCTTACACTTGCACTCCTTCTGGTGGTGTTAGGGCGATCTCTCCAGTGCCAAGGTTGGCAAACATACGCTCACNGAGAGAGAGAGAGAGAGAGAGAGAGAGAGAGAGAGAGAGAGAGAGAGAGAGAGAGAGAGAGAGAGATCAAAATATGATACAAAGGTATCCTGAGCGAATAAAATCATTATATACAGAACTTGTTTCACTGACAAGTGTTTGAATACAACGTAGAATACTTTATGTACTACAATGTATTTTCACTTGCAATACTTAGTGTACCATTACAAGCATACACTTAGGACTGCTACTGAACATCTACATGCACTATACTCAATGGGCACAGACACCTACGTATTGATACTAAAATCCGATTAAATCAACTCGGAACAGTTTAAAGACACCAGAAAACGAAACCATTAGGTAACACATCATTTGTATACAAAATTCTGCAATTCAATCACATCTCCCACACACCCATGTAACCTATAGCTCTAGAGGCAGAGTAGGTTGGTTGGTTGGTACACTCTCAAACCAATTGAAAATGGACTGAAAATGTACAGCAATTATAATTCTAATTGTCCTGCAACCAATCATGAAGGAAATTATTCAGGGAGACTAGACAGAGGTGGGAGTCTAATTGAGAGCATTACTTAATTCTAATGTACTGTCTACATCACAAGCAAGCACACACTATGGTACATGTAGTTCACTCACAAACTGTAGGATTCACCTAGCTAAGGAGCTAAGGACTGGCTGGTACAAGGGAACACCATCATAAGCTTGTCTCTAGGTACATAGTCTGTACTTCAAAGAATTAGTGTAGGCTAAATCTGTCACATGCACCATGTTAAAAGTGAAAACAATGATGGGGTACAAGTACTGCATGTACACTGACAACTCACATTGTCCCTACTCAACTCAAGAGCATTTACAAGTGGCCTATTGAAAATCCCTACAATAACACATCATATCAGTAGGAGGTAGCAATAACAATACTGAGGGGCACTACACACAATGTACATGTTGTACCACTTCAGAGCTAAAGCATTGCAATTTGAAAATCGCAAACACACACTCATTGTCTGGACGAACAATCGGTCATTGTGAAATAAAAATAATCGTAGTGCCAATGCTAAATATTGTAACAGCCAAGAAAGAGTCGGACAAATTAACATATCACGACAGATTACTATCAGAGCAGCTATCTAAACACAACACATCACTACAAAGTCGAAGAACAATGAGTTGAAACACTCAACGAACACACGACAGTGTAAGAGTACCAGGGAAAACACACACACACACACACACACACACACNNNNCACACACACACACACACACACACACACACACACACACACACACACACACACACACACACACACACACACACACACACACACACATAGTCAACAACAACATAGATGAGAACAAGAAAAGGATGATTAGGAACACCACTTGTATATAGTTTGATTGATTCCACTAACATCAATTCAGTATACAAAGTATTAAGAAGATATCGGGTCAACAAGCTAATAGCACAATACACTGCACTATATGTACAAAAAGCCTGAATGTGGAGTATGTGATCAACCATACACGTAGTAAAATGAGAAATATCTGGACTTATCACAAACAGTACACACATCACAGAGACCCGTACACACATCTCACAAACAACACTAACATCGACGTCCAGTGTTTACCAAAGCACACCATCTTCCAAATCAACCACCTCACTTTCACAACAAGATACCCAAATAAGGCCTCCAAGGAAGGACAAGGAATAAAAATATTGATATAAAAGCTACACAAGCATCCAAACAGCTGGTCTACTTCCTAAAGGCTTGGAAAGGTGTATCTAGTGGAGATGATAAACAACTAGAAAGAGAGAGAGAGACCTCAAAAAACAAGATCACACTCTTATAAGGGTAGAGGATCATGTTCAGTAGGCATTCACCTTATACAGTAGAGAGAGGCTTCACTGTGTGTTGGAGTGATGATGTCAGGCTTCAGTGATCAGTACCTGTTGTGTTGTGACACACACACTGCCACCTAGTCACTTGTACACTCAGGCATACACACACTGTCATATACAGTACATGTATGTATGTATGTACGGTACACTGCATGTGTGTATAGTCATGATGTATATGAATCGTTGTAACACCACTGTATGTATGTTGGTTTTTCGAATCATTATGCTTTTCACCATCGGAGGGTGACAGAAGACCATTATGATGATAGGCATGAGGGGTTTGAAGTGACAACAACTAGTCTATTGACAAACTAGCCACTTGCCACACCAAGGAAGGATACAGAATGAAGTAAACTACATGATATCATAGTATTATTGTTGTATGTGTGGTGAAACATCCCTATTGCATAATATCANACTCTCTCTCTCTCTCTCTCTCTCTCTCTCTCTCTCTCTCTCTCTCTCTCTCTCTCTCTCTCACACACACACACACACACACACACACACACAAGCCAACAATACACGTCAAATCATTGGCAATTAGCAAATCAAACCTACTTGGTGACTACAACAAAGCTACTCCCTTTCAGGAGTAATGCTACAACTCCAATTGGCATTGTTTAATGCAACACAATAAACCATGTGTTATGATTGTTTCTTCGTAAGCAGTGTGTGGTGCTTCTACTGTGGTGGCATGGCATGAATACCCTCACCAGCTCAACCAACCAACCATGAGCACATTGATATGCCACCACACCCCCTTTTATACTGACATTTTTAATAAACATTCAAAAGTGAGAAAAGCTAGCTATCAGTGTGTGCTAGCTGTTGTTTCACACCAGGGTGGCAATGGCTGTGTATCTCTACAAGAAGTTCATTTAGGGCAGGTGCTAATGGGATGCTCCCTAACAGCCCTAGCAACAAAGAGAATTCCACACAATTAACTACTGATAAGATACAATGTGGGGTATCAGCTTTCTATACAAGGCAGGAATTGAGATTATGTAACAGGCTTGCTTGAAAGAATTGGAGAATAAAAATAAAAGAGGGAACGTTTTTTTTGATTCTCAAACCTGAGAGCTTGGTGAGATATATGGAAAGAAAGAAAAACAAAACAAAACGAAAGTGCACAATAAAACTGCATGGTGGGTAGAAGGGCTAGTATTTAGTGAGTAGTGACACACACACACACACACACACACACACNCACACACACACACACACACACACACACACACACACACACACACACACACACACACACACACACACACAGACAGACACAGTAACTAACCTTGTAGCCATTTTCAAGACTACTCTGATACAAAAGAAGCTCCAATTTAAATATGCCTCCTGGCAAAACCAGGAATCCTTCACAAGACTCAGATTTTGCGACCTTTACTCGCTGTAGCACAGATCAGCTATACTTCTCCTTGTTAACAGAACCACTGCAACAGCTTTTTAGTGTTTCTGCATTCTCTTTTAGAACATGCCGTTTCCTCTACACAAACTCCTCTACACAAACTGTGTTCTCGTTCTCTCAAACAGCTCCTTTCCAATGGTTGTGCTGGTTCACGTGATGTTGTAATTAGTGTGCCCCGCCCAACTTATTACGTATGCATGCCATGCCGCCATCATGTCACCAGTCACTCCATGGAATCGTTGTGTGTGTGCCTGACATGACAGCAAGACAAAAGATAGGTCCACTCTCTTCTTGAAGAAATACTATTGTACTGTGCCTATGGTCATGGCAGCCCAAGATAATGGTAGTGTGCAGCCGGTGCCTGAGGAGGCTGATAGTCCACAGTCAGTGTCTCAAGAGGAACTCTTCAAGAGACATAATAAGTATGCCAACTTATTAATAATTTATTATGGTTTAGGCTGAATAAACAGATGCTACCAAGTCTACTAGGGACTAGTTCAGGCATGGCATAGTCACAAGTTATAGCGACTAGTTATGACAGTCGACTCACTGGACTCATCATGAGTCCAGTNAGGCATGGCATAGTCACAAGTTATAGCGACTAGTTATGACAGTCGACTCATACCGTGACACTGTGTGTATCGGTCATACGGGAATTTGAAAGACCTGTAGGGTTCGAATCCACTAGCAATAAATCTCAGGATTGTTTCCATTCAGAACTTTCACATATATATTTACAATCATTGAATAATCATATTATTATGGTTGCATGTACAGATCACCACTCATTCGTATAATGGTAGTAGGAGATACTCTTTCTGGTAAAACCTCGTTGATGGAAAGATTTGTGGTAAGCATTAATTATTAGGCAGCGAAAACTGATGATATTATGTTGGGGACGGGGGGGGGGGAATGATTACATCTACCTTCATGCGAGTGCATCTATATACCTGGCCCAATGTCGACTCATCATGGATCACTACACGCATTCGTTCAGCACCACATGCTCACTTTGTGTTTGTACTTTGAAAAGCCGCTATAGGTTAGAATAGTGCATGTAGATGTTACATTATATCATTACATTGACCTATTATTGTTGTTCTGTTGAAACTTATACCATGAAAAACATGTAAGTGCAGCATGTCCAGAAATCACTTCTCAGATATATAGAGTCTTTATCTATCATTAAAAGCTTTTATTATGTGTTTTAAATTATTATTTGCGCTTTTAAAAATGTGGACTTAAAAAACTGGTTTCGTAAGACACTGCTATATCAAAGTTTTGTTTCATTTTGTTGTTTGTTGTGCGTTAGCTCACAGTATATAACTTACTGCATGCTCTGCTATGTGGATCTGGATCACTACTGTAACGGGAAATACTGAAAGCACTATAACCAGAAACCTTATAAGTTATTTTGATAACAGCTAACCATTATTATGTGTTCTTGGACACCATCCACATAAAAAATGTTACAACTATTGTAGAGGAGTGCTTGACCATTTTTACTCTCTAGGGGATGGTTTTTAAAATGGTAAAGGTCTTTTACCCCTCAGTCTACCTCGAAAGTTTTTTTTGTTTTTTTTTGCATGTACTAGTATAGCCTCATTCCCAGGTTCTTTCTGTGAGTCTACCACACCCATTGCCCAGAAAGCACAAGAGAAAGGAGAAGGGGAGCCTGGTATTTAAATTCACATGGGGTAGAAGGGTGCCACTATATATATAGTTAGTGTGCTTGATACTATATAGCTTGCCCACCTTTTGAGTACAGAATCATGCATGTTGACAATGTCTTGATAACCTGAAAACTTGAATGTTTGTGCCTGCAATAGTTCATAGTTTTATTAACTTTTGGTGGAGTTCATACATTGATTCCAAGATAAAATTCATGTATATAAGGCCAGTGAATGAGATATATATAATAGTTATAACTTTTGTTATAAATTGTTAATTGTAGTATATAGGTGAATTTATAATTAAGTACTGTGTTTTTGTATGTGAGATTTTTTTCACATGCATGCACACATTCTGTAAAAAAAGGATGATACTTTTGATCAACGTCTTCATTTTTCCAGAATGGGTCATGATTTTGTAAGTTAATTAACTCAATTACTGTATTAATATTAATTTTAATCACATGTGCATTGTGTTTTGATGTTGATCAAACAGCGGTGGAAAGTCACTACAGGTATACTGTATTTTTGTTCATAACTGACCCGTAGTAATACTTGAATTCAATTTGCACAGCTAGTACAAAATCAGAATGTGTTGAGCCAACTTTGACAACACAAAGCATGCATGCAATGCATTTGCATGAATTGTATTCCTTCAAAATCACATACCATATAGCGGGAAATTTTGGTAAGTTCCAAATTTTGTATACATCGGTAAAAGAGCGCAAGAAAAAAAATTTCGTACTTTTAAATTTTGTATACGCGGCGTGTGCATGTATAAGTAAATGCGGAAGTCATAGTAAATTTTCACAGTTTTAATTTTCATATATTTGAACGGCATATGAAAAATACGAAAATTTCCTGCTATACGGTACTACAATGTATGCAGTAATATTACAATCTGTTAAAGGAACTGTGTCACCTATAAGTGCTGTTTTGTTGCTAAAAATAAAATGCATGATGTTTTGTATCATTCTATGACCATTTGTGCATGTTTTTTGTTTTGTTTCTAGCACGATATGGGTACCACGTCTGTATGGATACTAGCTCCGTGTACATACATGTATATTGCGCATTTGTCAACGAAAAAACGTCACAGAAGTCATGCATTTTATTTTGGTAACAAAACGGTCCTTATAAAATTATAGTGACACAGTTCCTTTAATTCACCACTATGATTTTACTCAGTGCATGTTTATGTATAATCTAATTTTCAGAGAAGAAAAGTTGTGCAAATTGAAGATGGAACAATAGTCCGGTCTTTAATTGTATGTTATCATAGAATCATACTCTATATAATTGTTAAGAATGTGTATATTTTTTACTAAAAGGTAATAGACTATAATCGATGGCTTGATGATGAACGGCAATATTATGAACACTTATCTAAGTCAGCAACTGGGCTTATTATTGTCTATGACATTACCAAGAGGGTTAGTATTAATTATTACACTATAAACTGATACATTAGGATGAAATACATTTAAAATCTTTTTATTTTTCAACACTATTAAGTTTAAAATTATTTGTTATAATTATTTGACATGTAGAGTCATTCCCTATATGAAGGGCTCAGAACCATAGTGGTCTAACCCCGAATGAAATATGGGAAATTGTCCGAAAAGCCCAAAAAATTAATAAAAATGATGCACCCCCCTCTACCAAATTGACCAAAATTCCAAATTACTAAATGATCTCCAGCTCTTAAAATGGATTTTAAGAGTATTCCCCTTTAAGGGGGGTGAATTCAGGGATTCGTGGGTTAGACCACTCTGGTTCTGAGCCCTTCATATAATAATGTATGTAATTACATGAGTCTTAAGTTATAAATAGATAATTCTGTAATTTTTTGTAGTTGTCCTTAAATCGTGTGTCTATTGGTTTTGAGCTGATTAAGAAGTACTACAAAAATGCTGTCAAGGTGCTTGTTGGGAACAAACTTGATATGGATGAAGCACGTGAAGTATCCACTGAGTATGGCCAAGTAAGTTAATTTCAACGGTTGCATGCATGCATCATGTGTCTTTATTATCATGATAAAGATTATTGAGTAATCATCGGAAAAGCACCATGTAAAGGTGCATATACTTGTCCCTTTCATGTTGCCCTAAAGCAGTGAAAATTGCATTGGGCTATACAGCTATAAGGATGTTTCTCACAAAGCTGTGGTTATATACGTATATACTGTTCAGTGTTATAGATTTGTATTAATGCCTATTCTCTTTTCATTTGTTACAAGGAATTAGCAAAAGTGCACAACATGCTATTCTTCGAGACAAGTGCTAAAGACAATATCAACGTGAAAGAAGCTTTTATGGCAGCCCTTGCACCAGGAATTCAGCAGGCGAAACTAAGTGGTATGTATACACATGCACTATAATGCACTATTACTTAATGCCAGTTAATATATATAATTGACATTAATATGTGTACAAGTAGCAAAAATTTCAAAAAAATAAGAAGTGTAGGAATGGGCAGTGCTGTAAAAAGTATGGGAACAAGGCATGTCTCAATTTCGGGCACATGACTACTTCATTTTCATTTTTAATTATTGTTGTAAATGGTTCCAGAATTATTATCTGTAGATGAAGTTTATCAGCTAAGCAACAGTATATATCACATACTAATGGTTCAAATTCTTGCAAATCTTATCACTTATAGCTAAATAGTGGAATGAAGTATAGCATGCACAGGCAGGATTAGGCCAAGACTTGAACACACACAAAAAAATGAAGTAGTCATGTGCCCGAAATTGAGACATGCCTTGTTCCCATACTTTTTACAGCACTGCCCATTCCTACACTTCTTATTTTTTTGAAATTTTTGCTACTTGTTCATTCACTTTTTTCAACACTACAGTGTGAAGACTGTTAGAGACTGGTTAGTCCCTACAAAAAGCTTGAGTAGCAGCTACATGCATTGTAATGCTAGAGTAACTAATGCGCATGCGCGTTTAATGCCACGTGGAGAGATAATGAATGACCTTTGAACTCTACCTACAGGAAGATTGCTACGTTGAAGTACATGAATTTATATGCTAAGTTTCAAAGCTTTCTAGTTTTTGTTTAGGCTTATTTGTGATGAAAACGAGTATCAAGGAACGCAGTTCCCTTGAAAAGGACTTACCTAGTGCTGTCAAAGTTGGCTCCACACTTTCTGGTTCTCTGGAAATCGTGTTCAAGTAAGTCAGTTAGTACGTAAGTAAGTACGTTAGGAGAACAAAAATGGCACTGTTGTGGCTTCCCACTAGCGCTCTCTACGAGTTCCCAAGGAAGTTTCTATGAGCTTCAGGCCCTTCATGCAGTTGGTAATCTGTTGGGGAGAGCCTTTCAGCAAGTTTGAGGGCTTAACTTTGTTTTGTTAGATTTTTATGGTGATAAACATTTTGTATTGGGTCTATGAGACATGTGGCCCATTCCTACTATACGTACTACCGTACGTATGATATATGCAGCCTTGTCTCAAAGCAGCTCTCTATTTGAAGAAGCAATGCAAAGTGGCTATGTGATCTGCAACTTGATTGTTCTACTGCTTATTGGTGTGGCTGGATCAGGGAAGACTTGTTTCTCCCAGCTTGTCCTGGGCAGAGCTCTGCCAGAAGTACGGGAGAGCACCCCTCTGGCCCAGGCTGCTATTCGTGCTGTATCCACATCAAGAGCAGCTGTATCGGATGAAGGAACAATATGGCGAGCTGTTTCACCGTCTGAGCTTTTAAACATGGTTGCTGACAGCATCCAGGGTGAGTCAATATGCCATTTTGTGGAGCCTCCCTCACTGTCCATATCTGACCAAAGTGCTCAAGAGGGAGTTCTTGCAAAATTCCTCAGAATTTTCAGAAAGCCAAATGTACCAAAAACGAGTGTAAAGAATGAAAATCTTCTCACCACCCAATCCAAGCCTTCCTCTGAAAAGCTTTCTAAATCAGCACCAGTTAAGAATGTAATTTCCCACATGTCAAAAACCACACCTGCAACTACGGAGGCTTTCAGTGAAAATTGGGTGTACCTCACTGACAGTGGTGGCCAGCCACAGTTTCATGAACTCATCCCTATGTTTATCCACCACGTGTCGGGAGCTGCTCTTTTTGTTAAGTTAAATGAAGACCTCTCCAGCCACCCAACCATAGGTTACTATACCAAGGGTGAAGTCTGTGGTACAACCTACTCCTCTTCTCTCACTCATGAGCAGACCATCAAGAATTGCCTTCAGATGATGCAGTCACGACTGAATATCTCTGGTGACAACGATTGTCCTGCATTGTTTTTTATCGGCACTCACAAAGATCTTCAATCAGCTAGTAACGAATCCATTGAAAGTAAAGATGAGAAAATTCTTGACCTGGTCAAATCGCTCAAAGGTCTCAAAGAGCATGTAGTCTTCAACCATGTTGCAAAGCCTAAAAGGTTGATGTATGTTTTGAATGCTAGAAATCCTGAGGACGAAGATCATCAGACAGTCGCTGAGTTTCGACAAGCTGTCATGAAGGGGTGCAAGAAGATAGAGGTAAAGATTCCTCTTAGCTGGTTTATTTTGGAGCAGCAGTTACAAGAGCTAGCTCGAAAGAAATCTAAGTTAGTTTTAAGCTTTGATGAATGCCTTGAAGTGGCTCGTGATCTAGAGATGGATAAACCTCGTCTCATAGCTGCTCTTGACTACTTTGTACGCCTCAACCTCTTTAAGTTCTTTCCAAAAATCCTTCCCAGTGTTGTCTTCACAACTTCACAAGTTCTTCTTGATAAGATCAGTGAACTTGTGGCCTACAGCCACTACCTCAGTGGTGCTCCTGACACCAAGCCATCACCAGCGCCGTCTGAATCAGGAAATGACACAAGCTCATTGCGCTTTGCCAATCATGCTATCGTGAATGCCACATTTTTGAAAAAGTTTGATGCTCACTATCGATACACTGACAGCCTGTTTACACCTCATGATCTCTTGAGAGTACTTTCTAACCAGCTTGTTTTTGCTCCGCTGACTGGTGAAGATTTCTTCATGCCTTGCGTTCTTCCTCATCTTTCACTGGATAAGGTCTCTTCTTTTCGTCTTCCTGCCAGCTCATCAGTTGCCCCACTGCTCATCCATTACACTGGAGGTCTCTTTTCCACTGGTCTTTTCAGTGCTCTTGTTGCTTTCCTTCAAGACCGATCCCCGTGGAAGGTATCTGAGAGGAATGGTGAGCCCATTTGCCTTTACAAGAATTGCATCGTGTTTAGCCACATTGACTTTCCCATCACCCTCACCCTCATATACTCCTTTGAGTTCATTGAAATTCATGTCAAAGTTCAAGGTTATAAGCTTGAGCCTTACACCAATGTTCGTACCACACTCATGCTTGGATTAGACAGAGCTGCTAAGATTCAAGGGTGCAACAATCTTAGTCCAAAGGTAGGATTTTTCTGTTCTTGTGGCAAACAAGAGTCCTCTCATCTTGCCACTGTTAGTGATGATGGGACATGGTTGTGTTGTAGCAATGATGACACGTGTCATGGAAATTTAGCAAAGGAACAGATCGTCTGGCTCTCTGACTACTGTGAAGTTCAAAATTCCTCAATAGGTACATGAAGATATTGACTATATGCATGTATGTATGTATGCATATAAAGTCCAACCACTAAAGTTTACTATTAGCTATTATATTTGCTTGTTTGCTATCATCCATTTTCTCTCTGCAGTTGAGAAGTCAGGTACAGAAATTCCTGTGAGATATGCCAGCACTGTGACAAGAGCAAGTCATGAAGATCATCAACTTCCAAGCAGCGTAACTTTACGAGACAGACCCACTCTCAAACAGCTTCAAGTGCTGACTGGTCATAGTGGAAAGAGAGTACGAGTGATGGATGGTGCAGCTGCTGAATGGGAACAGCTTGCAATAGCCTTAGGGTTTGAAGCAGCTGATATCGATACAGTTAAGAGAGACCATGTCCATGACGCTCGGAGTGCCTGTAGAGAGATCTTAACACGATGGCTCATGACTGGTGAACAGAGTGACTGTGCCTCGCCAGCAATCACTTGGGATACTCTTGTCCAGAGTCTGATTGATGCTGGGCAAGTTGGTTTAGCTGAAGATTTGCAAGAAGTACTTAAAATTTAAACGTTAACTGTTGTGTTGATTGCATTAACTATTATTAGTGCTCTTTTTCTATCTTTATCTCAAATCAATTTTGTGATAATTACATTTTTAGCTAAAGTTTTAGCTTTTTGTTTGTTTGTTCAGACTTCAATTTTGGAAGAAGATTATAGTCTGCATGCGTGATGCAGTCACGAGATTTTCCCATTTGCGCATGCGCAGAACCCCGCCCCGCCCAATGTGCAACGCTCTAAAACTCCCGCGCACGCAATCATTATAGCAAGCTCCTGTAATGTTATGAATGACGTTCCCCTTAGTGTTTAGTGTTCATATAATTTTTTGTTCTTAATTTTGTGATGTGGTGTTTCGATAAAATTGTTGATATCATTTTTGATAAGTTTTATTCCCTTCCTCAGACTCTAGCTCTGCAAGATGCTTAATGAGCCACGCCTTTTTCAAGATCACGTGCATATCGTCATAAGATCAACCAGACCCGGGTACCCGCCTCATAGAAATGTCCTCCTCTAGCTCTCCTGAGTATCGTACTTTCCAAGCTCTCTATGATGTCCTTGTGGACGGAATAAAGTTTTCCGTGGAAGAAGTCGCTACTAAGGCTTTTCGTTGTAGCCTAATCACTTCCTCAAGCCTAGCCAATGCCTCCAATGAAAACAAAAGTGAAGCTCACAGGGCTAACAAGCTTCTCCTGGAAATACTCACTCAAGTTGAGCAGAATCCGAGTACCTTTTATTCTCTCCTTTCCGTCCTAAAAGGTGAACCCAGCCTCCACCAACTTGCTGTGAAGCTGAACTGTGAGCTAAAGGCTCAAGGAGGTGTCCCAGATGAGGACATTGAGAGTGGCCTAAGTGAGGACACTGGTGAGTGGATACGTGTGTCTCTTGTGCATTACAAGTTGTAGAACTTTCCCTCATTACTGTATAGCTCTGAAGCCAAGTTTCGCAAGGTTCAAAGTTTGTGGTTTTCGTGGATCATGATTAGGCCAACATTTTTTGAATACTAGTTTCTCATCAACCGCCCGCCGCATGATTTTTCTTGGAGTTACATTATTTACTACTGCACATGTGCAGATTTAAATGATCACGTGACAGTCAGAATGGTACCTTTTGCAGGCATTTTTTGAGTGAGAGTCTGGAGCCTAAACTTGCTCCTTAAAACTAAAGAAATCAAGATGCATATAACTTACAGTAACAGTGTATTTGTAAAATGCTTGTGCCATCATTGCCATGGAGAATTGAAGTCTTGGAGTCACAAAATGTGACGTTTTGAGGGTGTGGCGAGAATAATAAATAATGATAATGAGCCTCCCGCCCTCATGCCAGTTTCAAGTATCACTGATGAGAAACTAATAATCAACAAATCTTGGCCTTAATCTGCAAAAGTTATTATCTGTGAAATTCTCTGTCCTGGGCTAAATCTAGTCTCACATATAGCCAGACCCCGGCCTTTCCCTCTGCCTATATGGCTCAGCAGGAAAAGGGGTTTGATCTTAGCCTCATCCCCAGGCCCTCTGCGTGCTACTATTGTTGATTTATTACGTTGACGATCCTTACCAGATGATTTTATTTAAGCACGCAGAGGGCCTGGGAAACGAGGGTAGACGCATGGTAGACAAGTGATTTTGCGCGTGGGCAGGACTGCTTAGACTGCCCACGTATTTTGCATATGACATCATCAGTTTGTGAATAATTTTGTGAGCCAATGCTGCGCGCTAGCGCTTTGGCCTGGAGCTAGACTACAAGCGCAGCCAATCTGAGCTTGAAGGCCAGATGACAGAAGTCAAAAGATCAAGACCAGACAAAGCAGCCAAGTAAACATAAATTTGGACTTAGTTTGACCTTAGATATGAGTGATATGTCCAGATATCGGTTCTTTTTGCTCAAACTTTCTTGCTGCTTTGAGACATTTTGGCAGGCATTGCCTAGCGCAGTGTGCTACTCTGACAAAAAACGCTGCTCTTTTGTCTTGCTTCGCGGGCTTGTACACAAGAAAAAAAATCTTCAAGTCTTGCTTGCGGTTAGGCCGCCTACGCTACAAGTTTTCTGATGTCATTCACGTGATTTCGTTCACCAGGCCTTCTGCGTGCTAAAAAATTACGAATATGGTAAAGATCGTCAACTTAACAAATCAATACTAGCAGCACGCAGAAGGCCTGGGAACGAGGCTAGTTTGATCTATCACGCATGCTAAACTTGTGCAGCAAGTATTGCATAACAAAATAGAAATTTTTTGGGTGGAGTAATTAGTAAACTAGGGCTACACTAAGTGCAATCCTCGCTCAGAGCTTCAACAGTGCAGTCACATTCCCAATCGCTCTGGCAAAGATCGTCGCAAGTCTGGGCACCAGGGCAAAGATCGTCTCAGTAAAAACCTACTATCTAACTTGGCCCAAAAAGTCACAAGGCACTCTATCCACGCTCTAAAGCTACAGTTTCATCTCCCAAGTTGGCCTGAGACAAGTTTATGTTGAGGCAAAGTGCCTTACTTACTTTTGTGAGAAAACGCTGAAGTACAGCCAAGATACGCCACGAAGTTTACCTTGGTCTGCCACCACCACGTCGTCCACGAAAAATCTCAATTGAACCCAAACATAGCCTCGCTTCGCTCGGAAATATAGTCTTCTATTTCTCTCTCTTGATGTAGCAGAGCATGGCAGTGTTAGCTGTTCTTGATTACCATAAGCTGTTGAAAAGATCTGCTATCGCTAAAAATACGTAAATTTTATCTAAGAGCCAACAGGTTTTTAACAAGGACACATTCACACCTCTCACGTTCAAGAACGACACTACGGCTTTCATTCATACCTGTGTCAAGGCCTGGCACCCTAGCTTAGCTGTTGCTTCTGAATTTTATGGATGGTTCTCTGTTCTTCTAACAATTTCACTTGAAAACTTCATTGTGCGTTATTTGTATTTATTGCGCACTGAAGCTATTGATCAATCACATAGCGATGATAATGTGTTCTGTGATTTCATTGGTCAGGCCAAAATTCCTGGCTTTTGCACAAGTTTAGCATGCATGATAGACCAGACCCCTTTTCCCGCAGAGCCATATACTATTAGGTGGAGTGAAATGGGTTTGGCTATGCGAGACTAGGCCAAATCTTAATGTGCACCATGTGTGTGTTAATTAGCTACAAGCTTCGGTATATTTTGCATTTGCATTCCTTTCCAAATAAGAAAGAGACGAGTATTGACTGGTGTAGAAACACTCCGTACAAAGTAACATGACAGTAGCTATATTCCTACGTAAATGGGGCATGGCATCTTACATCATCAAGAAAGTTGAAAAGGCATGTGAATAAACTAATAATTATTCAGTATGCCGTACTAAGTTCGAGTGAGAATGATTATACCTATGGAGAACCTATTACAAATCTGAGCAAAGTAAACATGCATGCAGTACAGCTTCAGAAAGGCAAGAAAAAAACAAAATTTCACATAAGTGCATGGCCACGCCCCATATAGTCGTCAAGGTAGAAATTTACTAGCAGATTACAGACGTTGTCTAGTCATGTACATATGTTATGTTGCTTTGTACCGTGCAGTACATGTTTCTACACAGGTATGTATTCACTGTTTGAAAATTAATACTCTTCTCTCTGTTATTTTTATCTTTGTGATTGGTGTGTGCCTATAGTGTACCCCCGCGTTTAATTCTTAAACTTGTGGTAAAAATTTACGGGGTAGGCCTGGTTACGAGGCTAGGTCAATGCACTATTATACCGTCTCATGACCACATCACATAGTTTGTGTGTATGTGTGTGAATTGTAGTATATATCTGTCAGCATGCAATTGAATCCACATGGGTCACAGTGATGGACTTTAAATATACAAAATCTTCCTGTGGTCCATGCAAGGATATGAAATTTTCTTGTCGTCCATGCATGGTACATGCATGGTAGTGAAATTCATTGTACACTTTCTTCATTGGCAAACCATTTCATACTGTGTATTGCATGAGCTCAAGACTCACTAGTTTGACCCCTTGACCTTGTTGGTGGGCTTTGTTTGGGATCGTTGAGTTGAGTCTACATAATTATACATAATTCACTCTATCTCTATTCCATGTTTCTGTAGGTGACCATCTCCAGCAGATGAAACTCAGTGGCCAGCCAATTACTACTGTTAGTACCTCCACCAGAGCTGACATCACTGGGTCACCTCAACGAGATAGCCATGGTGAGAGCTTCACGACTGAAGAACCTGAAGATGTAGACATCACCTCACCATCATTATCACCCTCTGAAAGGATCAGGATTCTTAAAGATCGGTTTGAGTCTCTTGTCATGGACACCTCATCCTTCTTGGTGGACAAAGAAGCCACAGTACCTGGATTTCTTGCCTCCTTTCGAGTTCGTGTCACCCTCTTCACTGACGAACGGAAACTCTTTCCTCGAGCATTTTCAGAAGCCAACTGTGCTAAAATCCAGAAAGCAGAAAGTGTTGGCCTAGTTCTTGCGAATTTTAGCAATTTCTGGAGTTTCATTAACTATCAGATCCTTCAGAAGATTATCAACAAGTTTGGTGATGTGACATTGAGGAGAGCAATGGCGACTTATGTGAAAGACTTTCAGAGATTCTCTTCAATGACGTGCATATCTGACTGCCCAGCCTGGTCCGAGTACCCCCCTGAGGACTACTCCACTGTGGTGACCAGGCTGGGGATCAAAGAGGAGCAGTGTACAATGGCCAACCTCTTAGAGTATCGGCGGAAGATTGCTGAAAGTGCTGACTTACAACCAACAGACTTTGAACCCACTGGTACATCCACTGGAAGTGTTCTGTTCACCCTAGCTCTTCCTCGCGTCCTCTCCATCATGTTTGTTAGGGCCTACAGTGGCATCAAGGTTGCTTCAGAGTCTGAGGATATTGAGAAGATATTCATTGATGGAATTTCACTTCAAGATTACCGACGGCTACTAAACGTAAGTATCTATGATATAGTCGTACATACAAGTACTTAGCTTTTTGTCAAGCTCATGTGTTTTTTTCATTTCATCGATACCTGTTTCTCTTTCATTTTCAGTCTCCCATTCCTCTCGTGAAGACCGCCTATCAAGGGTACACTGAGGTCACGAGGACACTCCTGGCTAATGACAGTGATGTTAACGTTTTAAATGAGGTACCGTATAGCGGGAAATATTCGTAGTTCAAAATTTCGTATAAATCGTTAAAAATGCACCAGAAAAATTTTCCGTAGTTTTAAATTTCGTATACGCGGCGCGCGCTCGTATACGCATAATGCGGAAGTTAAATTTTCGCAGTTTAATTTTCGTACATACGAATGGTATACGAAAAATACGAAAATTTTCACCATACGAAAATTTCCCGCTATATACGGTATATGTATCTTGTGAATCATATATATTGGTCCTAATAATTTTAACTATCTTGATACCCAATAATTCTCGTTCACTTAATCATTTGTTCTGTTGCATTCACACTAGAATGGTGCCACTCCACTCATTGTTGCTAGTTGGAAAGATCACAAGGACATGGTCAATGTTCTTTTGAGTCATGGAGCTGAAGTGGACTTCCCAGACAAGGTAATTATGTATATTATAGTAACTATTTGTTCTCCACGACTTACAATTGAAGTTTTGTCTTAAATTAATTCTTAACAAGTAAAAAAAACAAAAAACATTGGAAATGTAACGAGACACAGGAATGGCTAAATCGTAAAAAGAAAGCAAACAAATGCAAGGTGGAATGGCTAGCTGTTAGAGTGTGTGCAGAATTCTTCCTGTATTGCTGCATGTAACACTATCCATATCGAGTCTCTTATTTTGCCCACAGGAAGAATATCTTATACACTCACACAGCTATTCCACCTTGTTTGCTTTCTTTCACGATTTAGCCATTCCTTTGTCTCATTACATTTCCAATGTTATTCACCTCTTAAGAAGAGCAACCAGATGTCACAAAAAATTAATAGTTCCAGGCAACTTGCATATTTTGAATTCCAAATGACGTACATTTTTATGTGTGGAAAGGGTTGCCAATTTGAATTCCCCAGTGGCTCATGAATTATGCATGAGTGTAGAAATTAATGGTGGCCACATGCATGGGGAAGGTGCTTTTGGCCTTGTATCTAGCTACTCAATGAGAGGTGCTAAAAACCAATGGCAAAAGCAACTGACCTGGAAGAAACGAAGTTCGTTCATTCTTAAGCTACTATAATATAATATATCTCTTTCTCTTTCTAAATAGCCCAAAAACATGGACTAAAACCATCGCTAAAGTACCAACAAAAGTATGCTGCTTCTTCTATCAGAGAATATTCACCCTCAGAAGCTGATTCATAAAGCCTTTTCGTGCCAAGCACTCAGTTTTTGCATTTATTTGCATAAATATTTGTATTACATTAATGGGCCATCTGTGCCATTCCTGTGTACCCAGTACTACCGTATTAAAGTCTATTCGCGTTCACCGGAGGCCAGGAAGTTGTGTGGTTTTGCTTAAGTACAGCTTTACCGCATTTGTGGTTAATGGAATGTTTGTACTTTATGTATGGGGCCTACACGTAACTTTTGAATGGTAAGGGGTAGTGCTTTTTAAAAAGCACCATACAAATCTACGTGAAATTTGCAATCGAATGGTATCTAAAATAGCGCATTTCATAGATATACGGCCAAGTTATGAAGAAATTTTGAAGGCTCACGTGAACGCGAACAGACTTTTGGAATTTTCCATCATTGTGTTACGTATTCTGATGTGTTCTCCCTCACAGAATGGTGCAACACCTCTTTCGTTTGCATCACGTCGTGGTAAAACAGATGTGGCAAGACTGCTTATTGACCATGGAGCCAATGTCAATCAACAAACCATTGTATGTTTGTACACACCAATTCTGTTTTTATACATCATTTCATTGTCTGTCCATTCTCATTCAGACTGAGCCTGGTAACTATCCTCTTACTGATGCAAGTGGAAGAGGACATCTAGACACTGTAAAGTTGCTAATAGAGAGAGGTGCAAATGTGAATAGACAAAACAAGGTTTGTGGGTATGTGTGTATATGTGCATGTGTGTGTGTGTGTGTGTGTGTGTTGTTACCAGAAATGACGGGACACGGACTTAACTTTACTCCGTATACTAAAAAAATTGCTCCGTGTCACGTTCCATTGAAAATGTATTAAAAATTTCTATTCGTGTTCTTCCTGAGCAAGCACCAATAGCCAAACTATACTCACTGAAAACTGACGGCTACCAGAGGTACTGATTTTTATAAACGGTGATCTTGTTTGACACGCTCTCCCAATAGGCTGCCATACAAAACTGTTCAAAACTGCCAGACCAGCTGTCTTCAAATTTTAATATTTCAGAACTGCAAATTGCTGGACCACCTAGCTCCCACTTCGGAATTAGAGAGAACTAAGATAGCTATTTATGGACACATCCACAGTATTACGTAGGGAAATAAGTGTCCCTATTTTTATAATTTTAGTTGTAGTGGGCGTTGTATTGATGTCCACTGTTGTGTGTGTGTGTGTGTGTGTGTGTGTGTGTGTGTGTGAGAGAGAGAGAGAGAGATATTTGTGATGAACAGCTGCTACTCAGCTCAATTTTGACAGTGATATCGTAAACTATTATAAAGACCATTTCTGGTCCAATGTACCATGACCTTTTTGAGTCTTTCTTACTCAATGTCATAATTTGTATGCTCTATTGTTTTATCCAGCATGGTAGAACCCCACTCAGTGTTGCTAGTGAGAAAGGACACAAGGACATAGTCAAATATCTTTTGGATCATGGAGCTGAAATAGACCTACCAAACAAGGTTTATTTGCATGCATATAATTATATGTTTGCAAATAGTTTTGTCCATTGTAATCTGTTACAGTATTCTATAGTTTGTTTTTTGTTTTGTAAATTTTATGATAACCTTCTATTCATGGTGTTGTGGTGTTCTGTTGTGTTCTCCCCACAGAATGGTATTACTCCTCTTTTGTTTGCATCATTTCATGGTAAAACAGATGTGGCAAGACTGCTCATTGACCATGGAGCCAATGTCAATCAACAGCTCACTGTATGTTTAACAAAATAAATGCATCCTCTTTGTACATTATTTCATTGTCTGTTCATTCTAATTAAGGAAATTTGAATGCACAAAACAAGGTGTATGGTGTACAAGGTGTACATATGTGTGTCGGTTGGTGAATGGGTGTAGAGGGGGTGCTAATGTTGCATGGTGTTGAGGGTCAATTTATAACATGCAGGCATGCAGATAATGACACTGCCCAGCCTGAACTAGCAGTACACTGAGTGCAGGTGCAATTGCCTTTTGCAGATATAGCCTTTCTTGAATCCCAAAAGTAGTATAATAATTGTTAGCAGCTAGTGAGTCTAGAATCACTAAATCTGATTGCTTATGCAGGTAATCATAATCATTTTGGAAGAGTCACAGTGGTAGCAAGCAGGCTAGTAACTCTCACCTCTTCGCTAGAGGATTCAAGTATCAGAGCAACCAGCTCGCCAGTGGCTGCATAGACAGTAGTGTGGGCATTTGCTGCATGTGTCCAGTGACCGTGATTGATCGGTAAAGGTCATCAAATTCAAATGCCTAACCGGTTTGCTAAATTGGCACCGTTTTCATCCTGTGTTATGACGCTTAATTGGCTAGCTACTTCCATAATATTTGGCCATGCATGATTACATTGTGCCGAAATTTGAGACATGCCTTATTCCAATACTTTTTGCCGCACTGCCCATTCCTATTCCTACATTACTAATTTTTTTACTACTTGTCAATATTAATTACAGTGGCACAGAGTTAAAAAGGGTTATCAGAAACAAACTATTTCTTCGAAGTGGCCTTATTTGTATACATCATTTCAGTGTCTGCATGTCCATTCTCATCATGTAAACAGTGCATGATATTGTAAATTTACCATGACTTTTTGACGTCTTTAATTCTCACTCAATGTTTTAAATTGTGTTCTCTATTGTTTTATCCAGCATGGTGTCACCCCACTCAGTGTTGCTAGTCAGGAGGACATTGTCAAATTACTTTTGGATCATGGAGCTGAAGTGGACCTCCCAGACAAGGTACATTTTGCATGCATATATATGTTTGTAACTAATTCACAAAACCTCTCACAGAATGGTGCTACTCCTCTTTGGTTGGCATCAGGTCATGGTAGAACAGATGTGGCAAGACTGCTCATTGACCATGGAGCCAATGTCAATCAACAGTCCACTGTATGTTTAATAACAACACCAATTCTCTTTGTACATCATTTCATTGACTGTCCATTCTCATTCAGGAAGAGAGTTGTAACTATCCTCTTACTGTAGCAAGTGCAGGAGGACATCTGGACACTGCAAAGTTGCTAATAGTGAGAGGTGCAAATGTGAATGCACAAAACAAGGTATGTGTATGTGTGTGTGCATGCGTGCGTGTGTGCGTGTGTGCGTGTGTGCGTGCATGTGTGTGTGTGTTTGTGTGTGTGTGTGTGTGTGTGTGTGTGTGTGTGTGTGTGTGTGTGTGTGTTAGTGTAGAGGGAGTGATAATGCTAGTATGTTGGTGTTGAGAATCAGTTTATAACAGGCAGATAATAACACTTCTAATACACTGATATTGTAAATTATGAATGCTATTTTTGATCAAATTTTTTTGATTCTTTTTCACTCAATGTCATGCATAAATTGTATGCTCTATTGTTTTATCCAGTATGGTAGAACCTCACTTAGTGTTGCTAGTCAGGAAGGACACAAGGACATAGTCAAATTTCTTTTAGATCATGGAGCTGAAATAGACCTCCCAGACAAGGTTCATTTTGCGTGTATATATGTATGTTTGTAAGTATACTATTCTAGTTAAGCCTTGGCACGTGCAGAGATTTACGGTAGTCGTTTTGTCTGATGTCTGTCTGTTTGTCCCATCGAAATCTCAAGAAAGGCAGCTCTATGGACAAAACTGATAGTACTTATGTTCATATATCTGAATGATCTTGTAGAAATATATTTTTTGCTGTCCAAAACGCTGCAGTTGCTTAGTTTACCTTTTGAGGCTTTTGTGCTTCTCTGCTGAGCAGAGGAGGTTGGACACGCGTAATAATTATGTCATAAAAGCGAGTTTAATTAGCATTTCTGAATAACTGTTTTTGCCCTTTTTCGCTGCTGTGATGAACGAAACAGCTTGCCATGGCCTCTCTTCGATTGTCGGAGATGCAAAGATGTAGCGTGTAACTCGAGATGGCAAAAGCACAACTTTTTGCTAATATTATGTTATCGTTCTAAGCAGAATATCTCAGAAATTTAGCAGGGGGTTGAGCGACTTTCTGCAGCTCTGCACATCAAAAGAGCTGCTGTTCTGGATAGACCTTGGACAGCAAAGGTTAGACAGCGGCCCAACCTTGGAACACGATGAAACAGTACGTCAAAAATGGGTTTTCAACATTTTTTTTTCAATTTGCAAGTATAGAATTATCATTAAGGATGAGCATATATCTCCTCACGCAGCTCTACCACTTCTATTTCTCTGATTTGCATCCTTACAAACGATCGAGAGTAACATTCCATAGATCGGCACGTGATGCGTGTCCAACCTCCTCTGTCTGCTGAGCGCTTAGCTTCGAGGCCATGCCAATCGATCTGGTGTGCATTATCTAGAATTTGTGTTGAATGGAAGCAGCTCAGCCGTTACCTGCTTGGCTACATGGTGTTGCTGTGCTCTCAGTCTTGGTCAGTGGTGCTTGGTATGACAGTCAAGAGTTGGCCTGATTTCTATGTAAGCATATAGATGTATAATTTGGCATGCATAGATTTTTCTGTGTGGTCATTAGCAAGCTAGCTACATTACCAGAAATTGTAATACAAATAGAGGACATTGCAAGAAACGCCCACATTTATGTATTAGTTGTTTATCTACATGCATAAATTAATATCATGAATCTCATTAAATTTCCAAACTCTCTAAAATCACGATTTAAGCGCTTGTTTTATTCTGCAGCATCTAAAAGTCTTCTAATAGTCCCATTCATTTAAGACGTTGGAATGTAAGCGCGTTGTTGTGACATCATAATTAGACGTGACGTCAGCATCCGGAGTACATTGCACCGGCCACCATTTTGGAGTACTTTTGTATGGGAGTCAATGGGAAAATGGGCAATATTAATTGTACACTGCATATTTCCGCGTAGATACCGTATGTTCTAAATATGAGAGATTCAATAAAAAATTCAAAACAAACTCTTTTCGACACAAAAAGAACCAAGTCTGTCAGGCGCTCAGAAAAGAAGTTACAGGTGGAACATTACTAGATTGTTTAGCACAAAAAATACCAGTTTTGAAGAGATACTGTAAGTCAGAAAGTGTTGTTTTGGTTAAATATAGCTACAAACAAAGAATCCAAGTCGTACTACTCATCACTCGTGCTTCTGTAAGTCTTTTTAGCATGATTTTTAGCGAAGAGTATATGAAAATAAAGCACGGG
>CAXIPT010000011.1:50583-80368 GCA_964030475.1 Tethya wilhelma | reverse complement strand
CGAGTCAAACCTTCCCCTAAAGTGAAAGTTGCTTAGCTGTACTGCTATAAAACGGTTAAACCAGCAGTATCAATGACCTGTAGGCTGTGCACTCTTATACCGCAGTACCGTCGTCTCTTCGGCTTCGCTCTCTTTGACAGGAGAGATAATAATTATTATGCTAGAGAAAATTATTTCGCAAGTAATTTTCCAGTTCACTAATTTGGAGACACCTTTCACACCCCTAGATTGTCAACTTGCTAAGCTCTGCCTGCGTTTCGTTGTATCAAGATGGAAGGTTCTTCCACCACTAACATAGTACTGGGAGGAGAGATGGTACAAGTACCAACGGCACTCGTGAAAGATGTGAGTTTTGTGTGAGGTGTGCATTAATTAGAACATTGTCCCTCATGTTAAGATGTTCTCTGTTGGACAAGGCTATTGAGTGTGTACATATACTTGATGTTGTGTTTCCCACAGAAAGAGCTCTTCTCTGATGTCCTGAATGTTGATACTCTAACATCTGTTCTCAATGGAGAGGAGGGAGAGAGGCTCAAGGAACTGCTGCCCAAGACATTGAAGGAGGAAAACACCACTGAAGATATCATAAGGTGCTTTAACACTCACACAAGCCATGTAGTTTAACTTAACTAACACGTACTTAGTGTCTACTACTTGGTTCTATTGTCCTCAGTGCTCTGTTCTCTGGTCAGTGTTCAAGGTTTGGGATGGATCCACTGAAACAGTTTCAAGAGAGATTGAACGGTAGGATAGTAGTCATGCCAATGTACTCTCTACAATAAGTATCTCTAACTAATCTTAGTAACTCTCTCCTGAAGTATATATGGCAAAAGAGCAGCTACGACAGCTCATGTTCCACCAATACCAGGTACTACTGACACACACACACCACCAAGGTCTTACCTCCATTACACCTTATCTTTTCTCTCTCCAGTTGAACCAGAGTAGCTACTACGTCAGAGAATCCATCATAGCATAGATTTGATCATACAATATGCAAACCTATTCATAGAACGATATTAGTTGCTAAACTTGAAAATGGTTTTTTGTAGTTGCTAGGTGCTTGTGTTTTGTTTTTGATTGTTTAAAGCAAGGTATAGATTTTCAAGAAGAAAACCTGATCTTGAGTCTAAATAGCAATCGCAAAATTAATTGTGTATGCAAAAAATGGAGTATTAAAAGGAGTCTTTGTTTCCAGGTTGATGTCTGAGGTGAGGAAGGGGTGTGGTCAGAAGGAGGATCATGTTTTATTGGATGAAGAGGAGAACCAATCTCTTGTTAAATTAGGAGGGCTTTCCCCGATTACTGAAGTGGAGTATCGTCACATGATGAGAAAACACTGAAAGAAATGACTCAAAAACAAAGTATGTTATATCATTGCGCTTGTGTATACATGTACTGTAGAGTGTAATTGTCTGATATTTCTACTCTGGAGGGAGGGAGGGGGTGGTGGTCAGGATGGCATGGATTTATTGTTTTGTTTTTGTTGTTGTTTTAGGTTGTGTGTCAGTATGTGTGTGTTTGTATCAGCATTAAATTTTAGCCTTAGTTTTCACTCCCTCTCTTCCCAACTCCCCTTCTCTCCTCTCAATAGTTGTCCAAGAACATCAGACACTTGTTGAGGTCCTCTGAGTGCCAGTGGATCAGTGAGAGACAAGACTGGCCAGAGTTGACCCTCTCAGCTGTGTGCTACCTCGCTGGAGAGGTCGGAGGTCAGTTGTAAGTACTACACAATCTAGACCACTATCAAAGTCATCACTGTAATCAATGCTATGTGTACTCATCTTGTGTATAGTATTGCTGAAATAAAACCATAATTGTGACACTTGTCTGTCAACACACACACACACACACACACACACACACAGAGGCAATAAAGCTCAAGCATTGGAGTTATATGACAGAGGAATCCAATTTTCTCGTACAAAGGCTGAAATGGCTCAAGCATTCATTGCTAAAGATGTGGTAACAGCTCAGGATCAAGCCTGTCAGGAGTTTGGCATCACCATGGAAGAACTGGCATCAAAGGTGATGCCTAGTACTCTTCAATGACACAAGTTTTTGTTATTGCTATTGGTTGTTGTTTTTGCAAGTATTATAGTTATCCCAAAACAAATTGATTTTCTTTATCTATAGCTATCGCACAAAATCAATTAAAATCCTGGGACGTATCAAAATTAATCTGTAAAAAGCATAATAGCTGTACTACAATTTACAGAGTGCATGCATACAAACTATAATACAGATGGAAGTCCACAAAAATTAAACTCAAATCTATTATTACACTCTCTCTCTCACTCTCACTCTCTCTCTCTCTCTCACTCTCACTCACTCACACACTCTAGCTAAACAGAAACCCTCTAGAAAACGCAAACCAACTCAAAAAGTGGCCGAACAACAAAAGCGAAAGCAACGAAAGTCCAAAGTCCAACCACTGGCTGCCACACTTCCAACCACAGGTACCTCCTTCACGGAATCGGAATGGGACTCAAGTGAAGAAGAACCCCTCATGCCATTCCTGGACAGTTCCCTTGTCTCTCACGATAACGACAGGAGCAGGGACTCCGTGTCCAGTTGGCCCAGCTCCGATAGCGAGGGGAACGATGGTTCAAAGATGTCCACTGTTGCTATGACAACCAGCACACCCACAGCTCCTACACCCAACTTCCTGTCTAATATCGGAATGGAGGGAAATGATGTCATAGGTGGGGAGCTCGTTGGACCGGCTGACGAGGGGGGCAAGGGGTCCGGTCCCCGCATGTGGTTAGCAGGGTCCCCAAACAATGATTCTTTAGATTAGGAATTTGCAAAGACTGTCTTTTTGCTATCTAAACAGTCACACTGTTTTGCACTAGCTTTGCACAGAGGTTATCAAAAGTCATCACATTATACCTGTATAATTATATGGCTGTGTTGTGTACTGACTGTATATACTCTTGAGAGATGATTATTCTATGATCTAAGTTTTGTGTTGTTTCCTGTTAATCATGCAATTCACTTCATATCAATGAAAACTAAAATCATTAGATCATTACTTTCATTTTCACAATAGTCACATTGTTCATACATTTTCAATCGAATTAGGGAGGTTGAATGTTCGGACGTACTTGCTGGGAGGAACTGGGTCTGGTATTCTGGGTTGAATGCATGGCAGCAGCCAGAATAATTTGGGACCTGGGTGTGTGTGTGTGGTGACAAAAATCATTCAGGCACATTCAGCCAAGATGAATTGTTAAAAAAGCTAAAATCAAACCTAGAGCAAAAACAGTCATCATCTGTTACTGCATGCAATCTTAATGCTGATTGCAATGATACAAATTGGTCCTATACAGATCCAAGAGACTGAGTGATGCTCAGCCAAACAGCTGCCTGCAGGTTCACATACCTCTTCCACAGACAGCTTGTACCAGTAATGATCTCGGTGTCTTGGGCATCTTCCTTGGTGCTCCATAGCGACGGATCTCAAGTGCATTACGATCACACAGAATGGCTATAGTCTAAGAAAGCATACGGCATAAAAAGAATGATATTGATATTATTGAAGGGTAAAAGTTTTCATACCTGACCAGTTCCAACGGCTGTGACAAACATACCAAAGATGATGGCCTCAAAGAATAGAATGACTGTCATTACTCTGTACGGGGAGAGTTTGTGTGTGCAGGTATATATATATAAGTATGTGTGTGTGTTCTATGATCAGTGCACAAGCACTTAAAATGTTTTACGGATGAATCGACATCCTCACTCACTTGTCAGGTACTGACTCATTATCATTGTTGTAATGTACCCACCAGTCCCGGGAAACAAGAATCAGAGAGTACAGACAAAACGCACCTATGAAGAAACAACCAAAAGATGCATATTCAACTATTGTGATTGCTGGATGGTATGATGGTATGGGTTTGAATCCCAGCCAGATCTCAATATTTTTTCAATGATTTTTCCAGCTAGATCTTGAGGTGTTGATTTTTCATATGGTTGGGTTTGGAATGCTTACCAATATATACGAGAAAGAGGTAGAAATATTTAAAGTTTAAAACGCCAATGCAGTTGTTCATCCAGGGACAGTGGTGGTCCATTCTTCGCACACATCTGTTACACTTCCTGACAAGGAAAACATTCAAGGGAGGAACTTAGGAAGACACCAATTTATTTGTCCTAGCTCGTTTTTAAGCAATGATCTGTTACCTGCAGTGATGTGATCTTGGCGGTCTGTAGGTTTCACATTTGGTACAGATTGTCCACTCATCCATAGCTGGAGGCTCCTAGCAAACAGCAAAGATTATTAGAGCCATGTCAATAATGAGTGTTATTCATAGCATGGATATTGCTGGCCATGTTCACAGGATCAGCTGGGACTAACCTTCTTTTTCTTCTTATTCTGTGTCTCGGCCATTCTCTCGAGATCAGAAGAGAAATCGATCTTTGTAGTCGGAAGAGGAACATAACCTGGATGCATTGTAAGAAGATGATCAATATTAAACCTGCTCCAAGTACTCCCACTTTATAAAGTATTGATAGTAGGTGAATGGCTCACCAGGGTCTGATAGCATGGCTCTGATGTGGCAGATGACGGCCATTACGACTAGAAAGTGTGCAAAGAGTGCCTGAAACGAACCAATAGTGCTGCAGGGAGTGGGATGCAAGCGATATAGCTCATAGTGGTGCGCATTATTTAGAATATTACAGACCGTTTACCTCGGATTTCTTCCATATTCGATCACTTGATAGACCAGTGCGTAGTCTGCATAGAAGAGCAACAGATAGACTAATGCTGACACCGATAATCCAAGGGAATCAGTATGAAACACGACCATCGTAGCGCAGAAACCGATCCACCTTCAGTGGGCGAGTCGTGACTTGGAACTCCTAATTATTGACCACACCCTCATTTCATGTCACGCGAGATTGTACACGCCCATGCGCACTGTTTCCATAGAAACAAAATTGAAAACATAGCCTCAGAAAAAAACGCACACACAGAGAGAGAGAGCCAGTGAAAGTTGCGTTGCAAGAGAGAAAAAGAGATGGTAAGAAACAGACAATAATGGCAATATAATGATCTCTAATGCAAACAATTCGACCCTTCTTTGTAGCCCACTAGTACAACTTCAATCACCTCTGGAAAATCCAGCGGATCAAAGTACCACAGGAGGTCAAGGATTGTCAACAGATCATCTGCTGTTGTAACACACACACACACACACACACACACACACACACACACACACACACACACACACACACACACGTTGGAGTGGGGCCAGTGCTCCTGAGGTTACCACTGCTAGCTCGGCCACCTCCAGTGCTGGGAGAAGGGGAGGCCGTCAAAGAATGAGCAACGATCCCGATGTCGTGGAAGTCATCACCAAAGATCTCATCAGAAAGATCAAGTAAGAACACACAGCACCACAATAATGAGCTAGCTGCTTTCTTTAGATGTTTGGTCTCTATGCATGCATATGATAGCCTTGTAAACCAAGCTCTCCATGTGCACTTTTTTTTTTTGCTATGTAAGTGCTTAGCAATAAACAAAGGCCTGGTTCACAAGGCTGGTCCACATCAAATGCTCTTGTTTACTTACAATAATTATACATTTATTGTTTGTGGTATCAATTCAGGGTCCCCAGCACTCCTGATCCATCGGGGATGTCAGTGGTCCTGGGATGTTCAGAATTGGACAGAATCAGACGAAATGCTCGTGTTCTTTCGACAGCCGAAAAGAAGGAAGCAGAGAAGACCCTCAAAGATGAGAGGACTGCCAGGATAGAGGCGGCTAATAGCAGGAAGAAGGTGATGGCAGATCTAGAGATTGAGAGAAAGAAGAACGAAAGACCCTCTGACCTGGAACAGGTGAGCTGAACACACACACATACACACGCAAATAATTTTTTTAAAAAGTCTGATTTTCACATTTAGAGTATCGTAACTAGTAAACATTGATAAAAGTTTTGTCCAGCCCAACATGTATGTTATGTTTCTATGGCAACTGTGTATAACATAAAGGTTTCATAGAAGGTGCTAACCTCATCGCCTTCCATTAGCAAGCATTTCAATCAATAAATGTTATCTACACACACACTCTATCTCCATGCCATACCACCACTCCAGGAAGCTCACGAGAAAGGCTCAGAGTTGCTAGCCAAGGCGACCGCCATGATGGAAGAACAGGACGACGAGATCAAGAAACTGAACGAGGTCATTTTGAATGCCAAGTGCCATGCCATCCGCGATGCCCAGCTGAGAGAGAAGCAGGAGATAGAGGCGGCCATGACAGAGGAGGAGAAGAGACTGGACCTGATGATGGAGGTGGACAGGGTGAAGGCTCTCAAGGAGTACGAGGAGAGAGAACAGGAGAGACATCTTCAGAGACTCAGGTAGGCTGTAGCTGTGTGAGTGTGTGTGTGTACTTAGAAGTTACCATAAATATGTATAGAACAAAATATTGGCTGGAATAAAATTTGGCGGATTGTCGGAAATTTAATGATTGGCGGATTTTATTTTGGTGGTAGTGCTTGCAGCAATATTCTTATTTCATATGTGCAGTGCAAAAATGAATGTTGGGCAGATTTGATACTTTAACCCTTACCAAACCTGCTATACAGTACGCGGTATGGAAGCTGTAATGTCCTTTGTATACTTATGCAATTCCCACACAAACATTACAGCTTACCTACAGTGAACATTGTAGTGACTACTCTGTTTATTTTGTGCGTGTTATGTACAGGGGAGCAGAAGTGATCCAGAACCAGATTCACGGTCGTGAGCAGCAGCAACTCCTAGATGCTGAGCGCAAGGAGCAAGAGACTCAAGCCATGCTCCGCTACCTGGAGAGGCTGCAAGAAGAGGACATGGAGAACCTGCAGAAGAAGAGAGTGGCTCAGAAGACACTCATGGAGGAGGTGGCAAAGTGCAACGAAGAGATCCAACGACAAAAGGCCCTTCACAAGGAGCAAGAGAAGATGGAGGATATGAGAGTGATGGAGTACCTCAAGGAGAAAGAAGTCAGTTTGCTTCTTGTGTTTGTGTCAGGCTCTATGTACACTGTAGAATGTGTTTTATCAAACAAGTAGCATTTTTTGAAAAAAAAAGTAAGCAGTGTAAGAATGGGAAAAGAACAAAATGTGTCTAAATTTGGCACACAACTACTTCATTTTCAGTCTCCTTCATCCTATCCTTACTGGTTCAAATCTGTTTGGTTTGATGATGACATTTTGTTCAAATATTGTTGCCTAGAAACGTGAGGAAGAATACCAGGCTGAGTTGGAACAGCAGAAGATTGAGAAAGAGAAAGACATTGCCCGACTGAGAGCTCAGCAGGAACGAGCTAAAGACAAGCAAGCCGAGAGAGTGAGTTCAATAGCATCACAATGATTCACTGGCAAGGTTTTATAATCCCCTTCACTCTAATGGTGGTGTTTAGGATGCTCTTAAAGCTAAGCGAAGACAAGAAGACTTTGAGAGAGAGTGGAGGAGAAAAGAAAAGGAGGAAGCTCAGAAAAAGTAAGACATTTTAACAAACATAGATCATATGTGGATATTCACATAAACTAGCACAAAGAACTACTACTACCCACTCTCTCTCCTTGTAGAGCTGACACAGAACGGATGTTGATTGAAGCTAGACAGCAACAGGTCCAAAACAAGGAGCACTTCCTTGCAGTGCAAGCCCAGAGAGACAGAGAGGAGTTCAACAGAGTATTGAGGTATGTGGCTAGTGCTAAGTCAATACTCCACTCAATAAATTTTTGATACATTGCCATAGTCAATGTGATGAGCTGAAATCATCAGATAAGTATGACCTTGTGTGTGTGTGTGTTCGAAGTTTCTAAGCAACTGTAGTAGTTCAACAAGTTTATATTAATAAAATGTATAATGTTTTGTGATATTTTTCGTTGACAAACGCACAATACACGTACGTACATGGAGCTAGTATCCAAACGTGGTACCCAGATTGCGCTAGAAACAAAACAAAAAACGTCACAAATAAAGGAACTGTGTCACTATATAAACGCTGTTTTGTTATATATACAAAAAATAAAATGCCTGACGTTTATGACGTTAATGCCTAAGTGATCTGTATTACTAGTGGGAATAGTATACAGTTCTGTTTATTTAGTAGCATGTGATTTCTTTGCTGTCCACTTGAAGTAATGCAACTATAATTGTGTGTGTGTGTGTGTGTGTGTGTGTGTGTGTGTGTGTGTGTGTGTGTGTGTGTGTGTGTGTGTGTGTGTGTGTGATGAGATTGCATTCCTTGTTGTGTGTGCAGGGCCCAGGAGGATTTGATGAGGCAGGAGAAGGTGAACCAGGAGTCTAGTGCTGCTCGTCGTCAGGCCCACGCTCAGGAGGTGAGGAAACAAGTGAAACAGAAGGAGGAGGAGAAGATCAAAGCAAGGAGAGCTTTCTTCGAGGAGGGCATGAAACTGGACCACGAGGCCAGGGAAAGGTATGTACGATTGTATGTACTCCCTAAACACATCAATAATAGACACTGCCCCTGTTATTATTACTACAATACTTATCCTAAAGTTTAACTCCATGTGCCTCCACACACATTTTTCACACATGCATCCCTTTTCATTCTTTGGTCGATAGACGCAAGAAGCTGGACGAGATCAAGCAGAGGAAGCTGTCTGAATTGAGGGCCGTGGGTATCCCAGACAAGTACTGTGCCGAAGTGAGTCGTAGGATCACTGCCCCGCCCCCTTCCTTCACCATGTCCTCTCTGAACTAGCCAGTCACATCACACACAAACTGAACCTCACAACACTGATTGACTTTTAGCACACAACCTGTCCACCCATCATAAAACGAAAGATTTTTTGTTATGTAGATACATAGATCGATCTTTTATGAAAACCACGAATAATCTACGATCCAGAATGCACAAGGGAGATAAAGAAAGCATTGCATGTCAGTGATAATGATAGTGAGTAATGCTATGACAGATTTGATAGTAAATGATCAAAGCAATGTCAGTGATTGTTGTAAACATAAACACACACACACACACACAAAAAAAATCTTGAATGTATAACTTTGTTTGGCCGGCAGTAAAAATAAAAATCCAAATTTAATGCATGACATAAAGCATGATGGCAAAAGGTAGTATAATGATGTGCTCTAATGTGAGCATAGCTTGATCCACACCTGTTCAAGTTTGGTTGTGATGCATGATCGACTGGTGATACTTCAAAGGCAGCTCACACAGCCTGCTGCAACAGTAGCCTCTCTCACACACTCCCTCTATGGAACCAGCAGAGCCTGTCTTTCTCACGTTAACCCTCCTCTTATCGGTCGGTGTACTGGTTGACGCTCTCCTATATCCACTCCACTGATGGTGCACGCACTCTGTATGCTTCTTAGCTTCAGAGGAAGATCTCTTGTGTTGTTTCACCGTCTGCGATCTTTTCTTTGAGTTTTGGGTGTGTGGTTCTTTTCCGCATGGCACCTCCACTGTCCCTAGCCGTCGTGAGGAGGTGGGTGGGGCCACCATTGCTATGGTTTGATTGGTGGGTGTGGTTCCAGTGAGAGACGTGAGGAAGGAGGTGGTCTGATTGAGGGAGAGAGAGACAAGAGTGTGAAGAGGCTCCATCTGAGAGGCCAGTCCAGCCACCAGCTCAAGACCTATATTGAAACGTACACACAATGTCATACGATTGTATGAGACAAGACTGCCAATAAGAATATCTTTTTTGAGCACACAGTGCACATAGCCTTAAGGTTATTCCCAGGCCTTCATTTTATTTTATTTTATTTTATTTTTTTGGATGATACACCTGTGTCTTTGATGATCGAAAAGATGGTCAAAACACAATGTCATGTGTAACTATACGCACAATCGTACAATGTATTCACTCACCTCTATCTGCTTGTGAAGGTGTTGGATCAGACCACGTTCCACTGCTGCTGCTTCTTCTCATGGTCAACTGACTCTCTTGGTGGTCTGTGGGCTTTATATCTGGATTTGAGCCATCGTCATTGCCACAACTACTGCTACTACTTCTTGATGTGTTGACCATGGGCTTTGAATTGGGTACAAGCGGTCTGTTTATCGCCATTAAGTTCAACTTGCCTTCACTCAAACTCCTTCTAGGAGGACTCTTTGACGGAATGGAGCCAGACTCAACACATTTTGAAGACAAAGTGGATTTAGGCGAGCACTGGGAAGGTATTCCAGTGTAATCAGTGCTCGTTTTCATCGACAGCATCTCGGCACCTTCTGAAGCACTAGTATGAATTCTACTCGTGGAATGTTCTTGAGTTGGACTGTTTGAACTGGTAGTGGTGAGATTGACAAATGCGTCTCCTGCATGCGATATTTTTCGTTTAAATGATGGAAGATTTATATCTGAGGAGACCTTTGGGATGTGATCAGTATCATCGGGATTTAGTGACCAATCAGAGGATGTTTTCACGCCGGGACTGAAGTGGATGTCCACTCGGTACCTCTCTGGAGAGCCTTGAGGTTGAGACCTGTCTTCAAACAGCAGGAAGATGATCTGTGTCATGTAGTTGAGCTCTGAAGACTTGCCCAAAGTTTCTTTTATCATAGGATCATCTCCCTGTGAATTGAGATAATGACATGAACCTTGAAATTATAAACAGTTATAACTCAAAAATGACCAGACTGAGTTATAACTCAAACAGGAGCAGTTAAAACCCAAATATGAAAGTTATAACTCAACTGTATTGATATCTCACCTTCAGCAGTCCTCCATATCTGAGTATGTTCACTAGGGAGTGGACGTGGGATTCACTGGTGAAGTAGAGTCTGGTCCGAACGTGTCTCTTTGGAGTGATCACTCCTTTGGAGAAACGGTGATCGAGGCGATAGTTTACATCATCCTGTTCGTCAACTATAGTGCGATGCAAGTCGGACTGGATCTTTCTAAGCAGTGGAGTACAGATCTTCTTGGCAATGTCCACCTTCTCTTCTTCAGTGATACCATACTCTTGGGGAATGACAATGTCAGCAAGAGGCTGAGCACTGTCAAACAAGTCCTTGGCCGTCTTTAGCTCCAGTGTACTGAAACAAATGAGTGTACGTGTATTAACTCAACAATTGGACATCATCAGTGAACATTTGCTTTCCATTTTTTTCACTGGACAGCAACACTATGCCCAAAGTATATTCACTGTACCTGTTGTTGTGGAGCAGATCATATTTGATGCAGTCGTAAATATCAGGGATCTTGCTGATGTCAAAACGACCACTCGACAGTTTGAAATCTTTCTCCAACTTGGCCCAGCGGTTTATCATCAGCTGCAAACTCTCATCGTGATCAAGATTGACTGAATAACAAATATAAATGAATAAAATGAGTAACTTCCTATAATAATGCATGGAAGTGAGAAGCATTTTCACTCAGGCTTACACTCAGTTTCACTATCATCGGCAATCTTTCTGATTTCCTCTAAGAGTGCCTTGATTTGCTGATACAGTTGTTCACATTTCTCTCTTGGGTTCTTGACTTTCCCCATGGCTTCAAGAATGGCCTTGGGATGAGTGGGAGCAAGCTGGAATTGACAATTGAGGTATCAAGAGTATGAAGGCACTATTGAGTATGAGGAATTTAAACTTGATCACGTAACATCGTGACAATTGAACCATAATGACTGGAATCCCAGGATACACAATACATTACGGATGGTTGGAGGCTCTTGACCGAGGAGCATGGCAAGGGTTGAGGTTTTACCAGAGCCAGCTACTCCTGATATCATCATCTTCAACATCTCCAGTGTCACATATCCTTCCCTCATGGCCTCGTCAAAGAGATCCATGGACTGAGCATTATCTGAAAGTAGTGAGATAAGTACGAATGTACATAAACAAAAGCTAATCACTATTTAAGTATATTACCTGCTTCATCAACCGGTAGCTTAGTCTCTGATAAGGAGCCAGGAGCAATTTGTTTCAAGTTTTCAAAAAGTGTGACAAAGGAAGGCCTATTTTCTAGGGAACAACAGAGTTAATAATTAGTTCTTTAGTTAGGAATGTTTGTGATTTATCATTTATTGCTTCATTAAACCATGTAACTCTGACTCAGTCCTATTAATCTCCTCCTCACATTGTTGTATTTCTGCTTTGCATGTCTCTATCATCTTCTGATTCTCTTCAATTAACCTTTCTAGTTTTGTCCTATTATTAAAATTTGAACCTTGTCCTATTGGATTTGTGCTATCAAAATCTAACAGCAGTTGTGTGTGTGATCCTAGTCTTGAACCATATATTACTAACTGTTCTCTTCAAAACAATACACTGTTCAGAAAAGGTGACTATTGGATTGACCATGTGAATCGCAGCTATATCAGCCACCCTCATTGTCCATTTGACTATTGCTATCCACCCACTGAAACAGTTGCTATCAACTTTAACAACTCCACTGGACCAGGTTCTGACTCTCAATGTGCCTACAATCGCTCAGGAAAGCTCTGTGGCAAGTGTCAAACTAGCCACAGTCTTCTCCTTGGAGGAAATCGATGTGGGGAGTGCTCTAACAGCTGGCTGTGGTTGTTGATTCCTTTTGCCTTGGCTGGAATAGCTCTTGTGGTGGTTTTGTTAGTTCTCAACCTCACTGTGGCTGTTGGAACCATCAGTGGTGTCCTACCACTCTTATCTGTACTTTCAGCATCACAATTATGTTCAGTAATAAGGTACTGCACTAATGTCAGATCACCACTCTCACTAGCCTTGTGTAAAGGGGTCTTGCCATCGCTAGCTTTGGCATCAGGCTCATATTTATACTTGGTTATCAGCAATTTAACTACTTCATACCATTTATTGCTACAAACATAGTCTAGAAGTGTAGTGGCAATATCTTCTGGGATAGAGAACTGAGAGAGTAATTCTATAGCTTGTTTCTCAGTGGTACCAGTGTTTGCTGGGTCTTTGAACCTTAAGACAAAAATCTCTTTTCTGAAGACTTGTGCTGACTGAAGCCTCTCTGTGGTGAACAGAAATGAGACTACATCATAATGACAGTTAGAGTATGCTAGTGAGAGGGGAGTGGCACTAAATGATTCACCACATGTCTTTGAGAGAGGGTCACACTTATATTCGTTGACAAGGAATTTAACAACGTCAAGTTGAGTGTGCCTCGGTGCCTTCATTTTAATGAGAAAAGGTTTTTGGGTTCTCCACTAGTTTTAATGGGAAAAGGTTCTTGGGTTCTTCACTAGTTTTAGTGGGAAAGGTTCTTGGGTCCTCCAGTAGTTTTAGTGGGAAAGGTTCTTGGGTTCTCCACTAATTTTAATGGGAAAGGTTCTTGGGTTCTCCACTAGTTTTAGTGGGAAAGGTTCTTGGGTTCTGAGCCTTCACTAGTTATAATGGGAAAGGTTTTTAGATTCTCCAGTAGTTTTAATGAGAAAAGGTTCTTGGGTTCTCCACTAATTTTAATGGGAAAAGGTTCTTGGGTTCTCCACTAGTTTTAGTGGGAAAGGTTCTTGGTAGTTTTACTGGGAAAGTTTCTTGGATTCTCCACTAGTTTTAGTGGGAAAGGTTCTTGGGTTCTCCAGTAGTTTTAATGGGAAAAGGTTCTTGGGTTCTCCACTAGTTTTAGTGGGAAAAGGTTCTTGGGTTCTCTAGTAGTTTTAATGAGAAAAGGTTCTTGGGTTCTCTAGTAGTTTTAATGAGAAAAGGTTCTTGGGTTCTCCAGTAGTTTTAATGAGAAAAGGTTCTTGGGTTCTCCACTAGTTTTAGTGGGAAAGGTTCTTAGGTTCTCCACTAGTTTTAGTGGGAATGGTTCTTGGGTTCTCCAGTATAGTTATAGTGGGAAAGGTTCTTAGGTTCTCCAGTAGTTTTAATGAGATAAGGTTCTTGGGTTCTCCACTAGTTTTAATGGGAAAAGGTTCTTGGGTTCTCCACTAGTTTTAATGAGAAAAGGTTCTTGGGTTCTCCACTAGTTTTAGTGGAAAAGATTCTTGGGTTCTCCACTAGTTTTAGTGGGAAAAGTTCTTAGGTTCTCTAGTAGTTTTAATGAGAAAAGGTTCTAGTACGATTTTGACTTTCGAATGGATATCAGCGCATGCACAATGGAAAAAGTACCAAAATAAATTTCTCTATTAATCATTGTTGCCAGTTACAGATAACACTACTGTAAAAAACAAATTAACATACAACAAAGAAGAGACAAGAATTGTAGAGAAAGAGGGCAAAACAAGTGCCATTAAATTTATACTGCAAACAAAACGTGTGTTTGTGGTAATAACAATTATTGGTAAGTAACAGATACAAGAGTGTACGAATGCGATCATAAATATAATACAACAGACAGATTTTGATCCAACAAAGAAAACGTTAAGTTGCAAGGTTAGTCATTATTATTGTTAGACATTGCTGACTAATACGGGGCGTAGCGGTAGTCGTGAGATTGACGGTAATGTTGAGGCTGGGCACCCTGTAGAGAGAACAGAGGGAGAGGGTCATACTTTAATGAGTGTACACTGGATACAACTGCTATCAGTAGCAGTAACAAACATTCACTTACAAACTGAACTAGTGAGGGCTAGTTGGAGGAATGGGAGCTAGTAAATGCAGTGTTCACCCCCAAAATTTCTGATAGCTCAGTACTAGTTTTCTTTCGCTTGAGTTCTAGCTTACTAGCTACAGAAGCAGGCAGTATTAGCTGTATGGAGGCTTTTTTTAAAAAAAAAAATGTGTGGTTGCTAGCATTTATAAAGCCAGATTATTCTATCATATCTTGATTTAGTTAAGTGTGTTCCTCCTGACAGTGAGAGCTAGTTTGATGTGTGTACACTCAATGAAGCTGTCTTCACTGTCTTGTACCAGGACTGTATCTCTACCAACACACTCAGCTACAATAAGGCACAGTATTCATGCAGAAGTAACAATAAGCTGGCATGTTTAAGGAAATGGCCACAATGGAGAGGACTACCATAAACCCCTATCCTGCCAAAAGTGTGTACCTAGGAAGGATGTATGACTTACCCCATAACCTCCTTGGTAGTCACCACTTCCATAACCACCAGCCGTGTGGTTCCACTGGTGCTGACTGGAGTAAAACAGAACACATGAAACAATAATTATTTATGTGTCACAATATCACAGCTATAACACAATGTTGGCTTGTTACTTTCTAATAAAGTGGGCTACTACGTTAATACTACTCATCACACTTATTCCAATTAACAGCACAGTGGCATTTGATCATTGACATATGATCACATTGAGACATGTACTCAGGTGGTGGATCATACTTACTCCTGTTGGGGTGGAGGTGGCTGCTGATAATTGTTGTAACCATAGCCCTGTTGGAGTGAGTGCAAATACACACACATAAAATTAATCCAGTGTTGTCCAATCAAACACAAAAATGTCATATTACAAAGACTAGTCTATCGAACTAGACTCATTCTTTGCTTAACAACCCTATGTGGAGCGAAAATTGGGTGTAGCTCGATAGACTATGTAAAGGCTTGACAGACACACTCACCTGATAACAACAGCGTCTTAGAGGGCTCAATGGAGATGACCAGAACTCCAGACTCATGAAGGTGAACGAGTTTCAAACTAAGTTGTGTGCTCCCTTCGACTTGCATTATAGGTAAGCAAGTTTGTGTGTTGTGTGAGCATTTTTTAGTGTGTATAGTCACATGTATGTGTCATGTACTTTGTGTGCTAAATTACAATAGCCTTTTGTAGCCCACACTAATAATGACATTTTATCCATACCCCGTGTACCGCGTACCATTTACAAAGTGAACAGTATCACAGTATGCATTGGTTTAAATTCCTACTAATCAGTTAACTAAGCAGTGGAGTAAACTATAACAGACAGGTAACTTAAACTGGACTGCCAGCCAAGAGTTGGTTATAAAAATGAACCGACGAGTGATGGTGGTATACTGTCCAAGTGTGTGTGTGTGTGTGTGTGTGTGTGTGTGTGTGTGAGAGAGAGAGAGAGAGAGCAAATCACGTAGTATAATTATGTATAGTTGAACACTATTGTGTGTGAGTGTGTGTGTATGCATGTATGTGCACACCCAGCCCTAGTTAATGTGACCAATCAGAGGATGTTTTCACGCCGGGACTGAAGTGGATGTCCACTCGGTACCTCTCTGGAGAGCCTTGAGGTTGAGACCTGTCTTCAAACAGCAGGAAGATGATCTGTGTCATGTAGTTGAGCTCTGAAGACTTGCCCAAAGTTTCTTTTATCATAGGATCATCTCCCTGTGAATTGAGATAATGACATGAACCTTGAAATTATAAACAGTTATAACTCAAAAATGACCAGACTGAGTTATAACTCAAACAGGAGCAGTTAAAACCCAAATATGAAAGTTATAACTCAACTGTATTGATATCTCACCTTCAGCAGTCCTCCATATCTGAGTATGTTCACTAGGGAGTGGACGTGGGATTCACTGGTGAAGTAGAGTCTGGTCCGAACGTGTCTCTTTGGAGTGATCACTCCTTTGGAGAAACGGTGATCGAGGCGATAGTTTACATCATCCTGTTCGTCAACTATAGTGCGATGCAAGTCGGACTGGATCTTTCTAAGCAGTGGAGTACAGATCTTCTTGGCAATGTCCACCTTCTCTTCTTCAGTGATACCATACTCTTGGGGAATGACAATGTCAGCAAGAGGCTGAGCACTGTCAAACAAGTCCTTGGCCGTCTTTAGCTCCAGTGTACTGAAACAAATGAGTGTACGTGTATTAACTCAACAATTGGACATCATCAGTGAACATTTGCTTTCCATTTTTTTCACTGGACAGCAACACTATGCCCAAAGTATATTCACTGTACCTGTTGTTGTGGAGCAGATCATATTTGATGCAGTCGTAAATATCAGGGATCTTGCTGATGTCAAAACGACCACTCGACAGTTTGAAATCTTTCTCCAACTTGGCCCAGCGGTTTATCATCAGCTGCAAACTCTCATCGTGATCAAGATTGACTGAATAACAAATATAAATGAATAAAATGAGTAACTTCCTATAATAATGCATGGAAGTGAGAAGCATTTTCACTCAGGCTTACACTCAGTTTCACTATCATCGGCAATCTTTCTGATTTCCTCTAAGAGTGCCTTGATTTGCTGATACAGTTGTTCACATTTCTCTCTTGGGTTCTTGACTTTCCCCATGGCTTCAAGAATGGCCTTGGGATGAGTGGGAGCAAGCTGGAATTGACAATTGAGGTATCAAGAGTATGAAGGCACTATTGAGTATGAGGAATTTAAACTTGATCACGTAACATCGTGACAATTGAACCATAATGACTGGAATCCCAGGATACACAATACTGTTGCTACAGTTACATTGCAATCGATCGTGCTCACACTCACTCTGCTAATGGTCTCCTTGGTGTCAAAGTCTTTGGATGATTGCATCAAAGAGTGCAGTCTCTCTTTGACACCAGTCAGGGCATCCTGAGCATCAGTGGAGGTGTCTAGCAGATCATTAGCGGTATCGTCCCTGCGTACCAAATGCACTAGAATGGAGGCCAGGCTTCCCTCGAGATCAAGCAAACCCTACACAATAAGACAGAACATTCCAGTGATAGCACTCTGTATCATAATAAGAGTGTCTTTGTGTACCTTTGTGAAGGCAGCTGCAGTCAGTTGGACTCTTCCCTCGTCAGAGGCGTACACCTTGAGGTCGTGACGGTAGGTGCTGTGGAGACGAAGGAACCCCGATCCAGGTAAGGAGGAATACTCCCCCTCTCCTCCAGGATAGGTACAACGAAACGCTCGACCGAGCTCTTCAGCTTGCATCTTCCCAGCCTGTGTGAGTTCACCACCCCACTTCAGAATGAGCAGCAACCTGGGAACTGTAAATTTAATAAGCAAACATCAAGTATAAAGGACTTTTTATATAGATACAGTATATACAATTCACGCACCATTGTTTTGTTGCTTTAGCAACTTGAATTGAATCTTTCGATTGATTCCTGAAAATGAGTACCTGAGAAAATGCAGGAGCGCATGCAATATTATAATGTGTACAGTATATATACAGTCAGTGTACAAGATACCAGAAACACTACAGATCATGCACTTTTATGTGCCGTTTGTTAGTTTACTTAGTGAATACCACAGAATACACTATCCCATATCATTGTGGTTGGCTGTGTCCAAACATATATACACTTATTATGCAATGTTATGTATGTGCAGCTCTTCAAAGCATAACTTGGCCTCACTGTCAAGATAGGTCTGCACTGTGGAATTCAAAGCACAAAGAACAGCTATTGATAGTACAATTGCTCACATTTCTAGCACAGACTTTAGTTGTGTCAGTTTTCTAGTCAGTTCCTCCAACCCCCCACACTGACACTGTTGCATTGGCTGTGAATCACCTCCTTCAGTCTGCTCCAAAAGGTCACAGGCAATGTTTAGAACTTTCTGAATAGTAGTATATACAAAAGAAATTTGTTAGTGAAGTTTGAAGTTCACAGTTTTTTTTTATAGTAGGTCCAAATACTGCACCTGTAGTTCTTTTGGTTTCTTGATCTTGACGTGTCCTTTCTTATAGCCGTTGAGCTCTTTGAAGAGTTCGAAAAACTTAGAATGAGTCACGACCATCTTCATCTTCTGTTTTGGTGTTCTGTCTCCATGTCTGATCACTCCAACCACACAACGAAGCTCAAGGCTGAAAAAAGAGTGTCATTATAAATTATACATGCAGTTAACAAATGTAATATAATCAGCGATGATCTTCAATTTTAGATAGCATACATATAGTACCCAAAAATTTCCCTAAGAACAATAAGCTTAGCATTATTTCTCTATTGTCACTAATCAATATGAATGGCATTGAAGGTGCAATACTATGTACTTGAGGTTGCTAGGGAACCGGACCAGCTGATAACATATTCATGACTTGTTTATCTGTTGGGTTTAGTCAAACTACTTCGCTACTCTACCATTCATTGTTGCTAAAGCCTTTGGATCAATACTAAACATTGCCATTGCCAAGTTTATTCTAATTTAGTAACACAGACACGTGTGTGAGTGTACATTTTATCCCTAAGACATCTGTATGCTATTTGTGGGTGTATGGATGCTTGTCTTAGTTTTTGGCTCAGTGGGAAACAAATGCATTAGGTTTATCAGGTCACCCCTGAAACTCTACATCTTGTGGCTGTAAACTGTGAGTATGTTGGAAAAGAACTAATGGTGGTTTATTTTTTTCATGGGTTCTATGGAGAGAGAAGCCACTTGCTGATAGCAACAACACCTGTAGCTGCTTGTCTATAAACTCACTCATTTCCTATCTTTGGTATCGAGACTGGGAGGTCAGGGATCTCCTCAGCAAGGTACTCCACTGAAGGAGGGATGGGAGGGAAGTAGTGGGGAGCTAGCTGAGCTGTGATCATCTCCAGAAGGATCTGGGAACAGTCGTCGTAGTACTTTTGAGAGTTCTTCACAAAGCTGAACCCGTTCACGTCACACACATAGCTCTTCCCGTTAGCTCGGAGCAGGTCAAAGCCACACACAGTTTGCTTGAAGGCAAGACACACTTGTCTCGCTATCAGCTTCTCCTTGGCCGTGAGGATGACAGGATAACGAACCTCCTTGCCTTCTTCATCTCGTTCTACTTTACCATCCAAAGCCTGCAATTAAGAAGCAGCAAATTTATGAGACCATACTATAATCTTTTTTTCTTTCTTTCCAACTCACTGGTGATTTCCTAGCTTCAGCGTGAGCATAGTCAGGTCCCACAGTGTACACCTTGACATCAGTTCCATCAGTAGCCAAGAAGTCCTCATAGATGTACGAGCCAGTCTTCCTCACTGAACTCTCAGAGGAATAGGCACTGCTACGATTGTGTATCTGATTGTATATGGGGATTCATACTAAACAGATCGAGGTCTTCAAACAACAAAAGGAACTGAATGTGGTGTACTGATAATACAGTTACATGCACTAGGATTGAACTTGTATTCGCAATTTACTACATGAAGCCTCAGCATGCAGCATACTTCCTAATGCTAGACAAATATCATGTGGGTCAGAAACTTCAACAACAAAAATGTGACTCTTGTAACTCTTGAGTGCCTTTCTTACTGCCTCTGATAAAAATACATTCTGTACCTTTCTGAAGAGTCTCTGAGAGCCTCCTCCATAGTCTGAGGGAAAGTAAATGTAGATATTGTGGTCTTCGGCCGATACTGGCTTCTCTACGAACGGTTTATGAAACACTTGACCTTTAATTTCAACTACGTCATCAGTTTCAGTGACAACTTCTTCATCCTCAGAAGCTGTTGGGCATGACATTACAGACATGCACCGTACAATGTTGTGTATGTGTGCCAGTGCATAATAACAATGCATGGGAGAGAAAGGAACATTTTATAAATTGAAAGTTTTTTTTGTGTGTAATTATGGCAATGGACCTACAGCGATTGCTTCTGTTCACCACTGCATAGCGAGGTACTTCAACACCATTTGCAACCAACGTCTTGTACACCATCTCTCTGTTTATAGTAGCAACATACAATAGCTCTCAATACTAGTAGACTATCAGCTGTTTTAGTGTCTATACCTGTCCATGAGGGAGTACTGCATTTGGAGGTCGTTCAAGACGACTGGGTTCCTCAGTTTGACGTAGTTAATTGCTTTTTCGAGAGGAAAACCCTTCGAAAAGAAGGCAATTAGACAGTCACACACAGGCCAGAGTTCAATGGGAGAATTTAGTATGACATCATCAGAGAACATGATGATGTCAATGTAGCCGTTCTCATTCATCCGTGACAGGATGTTCATCATTGGCTTGGAGGTGGACTGTATGTTGAAAATGAGACACCATAAATATTTAGAAGTAACTAGAGTAACAGATGCTTGGCATTAGAAGAATGCAATTAGTGATAAAAGTTCACAGAAAAACAGGTTTATGACCAATTTGCAAGTTTGTACGGTAATTTGCACACGACCGAGCCAGGGGGTGTCCCAAGGCAAAGGTTTGCTGCGCTAGACCCTAATATTGGTGTTGGCTGATCTTATTCATAGTCTAGTATTAATTTAAATCTAGCATCCAACCTTCTTGTTCATGGCACAGATTCCCAGCCGTATTTTCTTCCTGTCATCCTCTTTCTCAACTTCGTCGTCTGAATTTTGACCACCTAACTGCCATCCCAAACCTCCCAGGCCGCCATGTCGCGATCGAGCATCGAGAATGAACGATTTAACTTCTTCATTGTGCTCATGTTGCGGGTTGTGTTCGAGTAGACTTGTTTTATAAAGATCTTCCATCATTTTGTAAAACACAAAACGTAGCGCTTTTGTTTATCTTGGAATGACCTTTAGCGTATTGTACCCAGAGCGGTAATTACGAACGAACCCACAACACGCCCACGTCATGTGACCAATTAACTACCGGCAATAATCAGATAATAAATAGTTAGCCACAAACACATAAAAATTGCTAATAAATAATAAATAATTATTCTGTTGTTTTCTCTCTGTGTGAGAGCTCCTATCCATGTAGTATTATTGTAAGAGAGGGTCACTGAGCTTGAGTGAGTGAGGTGAGGAATAGATTGGCTTCATCCAGAGAAGTGACAGTGAGAGGGATGAGAGGTTCCATCTGTGAAGCCAGTTCAGCAGCAAGTTCTAAACCTATATCAACAAACAAATTGCAAAATAGAGATCACCACATACAGTGAACAATAACAATTTTTCTGTAATCCTACCTCTATCTTGCAAGGGGGCCACCTGTTGAAGTTCATCTGAGCTACCCCATCTTTGCAATCCATTTTCAGCCCTTTCTGAGAGGGCTGAGTGACTAGAGAACGATGGGGCTGATTTAGAAGTACGAACTATTTCAGGAGTACTCACTCTCCCCATAGCATTAGGTAGATAAATTGCTTTCCCACTAGAAATTTCACTAACAGGCTTGTTGTAAAGTCCGTCAAAGCTTTGGTCATCATCAGTTGGATGATCAACGCTCTCCATGTCCTCACTTATGGTATCTTCATTCAGAAAGAACTTTTTGTTACCAACTATTGAATCTGTTTTGCTATCAGTTAGTGGTTCTCTTGAGTTCTTTCCAGGACCGTCCGCTAACTTCTTTGTGCATGGTGGAGTCTCCAACTCAGAAGAGCCAAGCAGCTGGACATCACTGGACTTTCGTTTCAAAAACATCTGTGAAGGATTCAAGCTTGTTTCTGACAGTGACTGTAAACTAGTTATACTCGTTTCCATCAGTGTTTTCACACCGGGACTGAAGTGGATGTCCACTCGGTACCTCTCTGGAGAGCCTTGAGGTTGAGACCTGTCTTCAAACAGCAGGAAAATGATCTGTGTCATGTAGTTGAGCTCTGGACACCTATTCAGTGCATCAATACTCTCTTTCCATTCAGAAGCATCTCCCTATAATTAGCACAATAAAGATTGTGTCACTATATTTTTAGAGTTGTAAGCATGGTGTATCTCACCTTCAGCAGTCCTCCATATCTGAGTATGTTCACTAGGGAGTGGACGTGGGATTCACTGGTGAAGTAGAGTCTGGTCCGAACGTGTCTCTTTGGAGTGATCACTCCTTTGGAGAAACGGTGATCGAGGCGATGAATGACATCATCCTGTTCGTCGACTATAGTGTGATGGAAATCGGACTGGATCTTTCTAAGCAGTGGAGTACAGATCTTCTTGGCAATGTCCACCTTCTCTTCTTCAGTGATACCATACTCTTGAGGAATGACAATGTCAGCAAGAGGCTGAGCACTGTCAAACAACTCCTTGGCCGTCTTTAGCTCCAGTGTACTGAAACAAAAATTAACATGAACACAAGAATACTAATAGGACAATTCACAGAAAGTATTGAAAGTATGTATACCTGTTGTTGTGGAGAAGGTCGTGCTTTATGCAGTCGTAAATATCAGGAATCTTGCTGATGTCAAAACGACCACTAGACAGTTTGAAATCTTTCTCCAACTTGGCCCAGCGGTTGATCATCAGCTGCAAACTCTCACCGTGATCTAGAGCAACTGCACATGTACTCAATAGTTATAATCAGTATGCACACAGTTCAGAGCATACATACATTCTCTCCCTGAGTCGGCAATCTTTCTGATTTCCTCCAAGAGTGCCTTGATTTGCCGATAGAGTTGTTCACATTTCTCTCTTGGGTTCTTGACTTTCTTCATGGCTTCAAGAATGGCCTTGGGATGAGTAGGAGCAAGCTGGACATGGAGTAAAGTCAAGGATAAGATATTTCATCTTATCTATGGTCAAATGCAGACACACACTCACTCTGCTAATGGTCTCCTCTGTGAAGTCGTCACTCGAATGCATCAAAGAGTGCAGTCTCTCTTTGACACTGTTCATGGCATCCTGAGCATCAGTGGAGGTGTCCAGCATGTTGGTTGCTGGTTGGTCTCTCTTCACCAAGTGGACCAAGATAGATGCAAGGTTTCCTTCAAGATCGAGCAACCCCTGTAATATAAAAATTAATGATTCCATTTTCATAATATAAGGCATTTGTAATGCATTTTTAAAATACCTTTGTAAAAGCTGATGCTGTGATCTGAACTCTTCCCTCGTCAGAAGCGTACACTTTGAGGTCGTGACGGTAGGTGCTGTGGAGACGAAGGAACCCCGATCCAGGGAGGGAGGAATACTCCCCCTCTCCTCCAGGATAGGTACAACGGAATGCTCGACCGAGCTCTTCAGCTTGCATCTTCCCAGCCTGTGTGAGTTCACCACCCCATTTCAGAATGAGCAGCAACCTGGGAACTGTAATCCAAAGACAGAAAACTTTGAACCCCTCCGTATAGTCAATACATCACAGCACTTACCATCACTGGGATGCTTCTTGCTCAAGAGTTTAAACTGAACTTTTCGATTGATTCCAGAAAACTTTCCATACATTTCCAACACTGTTCTAAGGGTTTCTAACTTTCTCGACTGTTCGTCGATTTCTTCGTGCTCATTTTGATGGTGTTCCAGTAGGTAGCGTGAAATATTCAGCACTTTCTGTGGTTTTGTTTGGACATACGTAAAACCAGCTTTCATACCTTTTTAATACAAAGTCACAAACCTGTAGTTCCTTAGGTTTCTTGATCTTGAGGTGTCCTTTCTTGTAGCCATTGAGCTCTTTGAAGAGTTCGAAAAATTTTGAGTGAGTCACGACCATCTTCATCTTCTGTTTTGGCGTCCTGTCTCCATGTCTGATCACTCCAACCACACAACGAAGCTCAAGTCTAGAGATAATGGATAATAAGGAAGTAATGAATACATGCAGTGTGGTATTCATAAACAATTGAGACCCACTCAATTCCTATCTTTGGTATTGAGACTGGGAGGTCAGGGATCTCCTCAGCAAGGTACTCCACTGAAGGAGGGATGGGAGGGAAGTAGTGGGGAGCTAGTTGAGCTGTGATCATCTCCAGAAGGATCTGGGAACAGTCGTCGTAGTACTTCTGAGAGTTCTTCACAAAGCTGAACCCGTTCACGTCACACACATAGCTCTTCCCGTTAGCTCGGAGCAGGTCAAAGCCACACACAGTTTGCTTGAAGGCAAGACACACTTGTCTCGCTATCAGCTTCTCCTTGGCCGTGAGGATGACAGGATAACGAACCTCCTTGCCTTCTTCGTCCCTATCCACTTTACCATCCAAAGCCTGTGGATAGAATTGAGACACATTACGATAGATTGAAGATTGTAGCTATGTGACTCACTGGTGATTTCCTAGCTTCAGCGTGAGCATAGTCAGGTCCCACAGTGTACACCTTGACATCAGTTCCATCAGTAGCCAAGAAGTCCTCATAGATGTACGAACCAGTCTTCCTCACTGAACTCTCAGAGGAATAGGCGCTGCTACGATTCTGTATCTGTAATTGATAGCCAGGGTTTTTGGAATGCTTCCACATCAAGCTCATGTTATCTTACCTTTCTGAAGAGTCTCTGAGAGCCTCCTCCATAGTCTGAGGGAAAGTAAATGTAGATGTTGTGGTCTTCAGCCGATACTGGCTTCTCTACGAACGGTTTATGAAACACTTGACCTCCCACTTCAATCATGTCGTCAGTTTCTGTGAAGTCAACTACTGCTGTGTACATGTATATACATTACAGGTGTACACGTAATATTTCAATTTTTTTCTGTAGTTAAAAACTCACCATTATCATCATCTCGTATGGCCACTGTGTGTCTGGGCACCTCAATGCCATTCTGTGCCAATATTTCGTACACTTTTGTTCTGTATTTGTGTATAATATAGAAGTGACATTAAATACTAGTAATACACACAGTGTATGATGTGCCTCGCGCAGAGTCTGTGATATTATGATAGTAGAGCACACCTAGTTACTATATAGCCTCGTCCCCAGGGAATGAGGCTAAGCTAGTACTGAATGACATACCGTGAATCACTGTCTCAGTGACGCATTGCGTTGCCTTTCGTGCTTCAGCTTTTGTAGATAGCTAGACAGATATAGTAAATAAAAATTGAAGCTCCTCTTGCATAGCTTCGTTCCCAAGCTCCCCGCCTACCTTACGTGTAAGGTCAATTGCTTTTTTGAGAGGAAATTCAGACTTCACCAGAGACTACACCCCACACTTCAGATCTCGTGCGCGTGTCATATTGCTGACATGTGGACGATCTTTTCGTTGATTCTTTGTGCTATTGCTTCAATCTCAAGATCGTAAGCTTTCTCTTTTTTGAAGAAAACCGAGATAATTTGCGTAAAACCAATCATAACTTTCATTACTTGTAATCGGACGCAAACAGTAATTATAATAATGCCAACCCAACTACAAACCGATTTATGATGCCTTGCGCTAAATGCGCTCGGCAATTATCATTTGGAATTAATGATTATGTGTTTAAAAGTACCACAATATACCTGTCCATGAGGGAGTACTGCATTTGGAGGTCATTCAAGACGACTGGGTTCCTCAGTTTGACGTAGTCGATTGCTTTTTCAAGAGGAAAACCCTTCGAAAAGAAGGCAATTAGACAGTCGCACACAGGCCAAAGTTCGACAGGAGAATTTAGAATGACATCATCGGAGAACATGATGATGTCAATGTAGTTGTGCTCATTCATCCGTGACAGAATGTTCATCATTGGTTTGGAGGTGGACTGTACATGATTATGATAATAAAAGAGTGTATCTGGGCTGTCAAACCACACCACAGTAACACCAGACAACAAATAATATGGCTTTTAGGGTTGGGTAGATTTATTCAAGTTACCTTTTTGTTCATGGCACAGATTCCCACTGATATAGGTTTAAGGTGGTCTGTCTGTGACCTTAGCCCCATAGACCGATCTACGGTTCCTTCTAACTTGTCAGCGGCCATCTCATGCTCAGTCATGTCAGTAGCTGGCAGCTGCCCAGCATTCCGGGTCCCGAGCATCGATTCCCAAATGAGTCTGACGACTGATGACTGACTCTCAGGGAATTCTGACTACCTAGGAGTCCCGTTTGAACTCAGCAGAGAGCCCAAACTCTTTTTCTGTCAACAAGAGTGCTCAGTTCTTTCTCGGTGACGCGCGACGGGACCTGCCCCCCCATCATATCACTGAACCACATCCCATAAATTGCGCACGATCAATAAGGTAACGGTCGTTAGTGTTGGATGCGCAAACATCTTATCTTGTCAATAATTCAATACTTATGCACAAAATTATCAGCTGAATGTCTTCTAGGATTCTGAATACTGTCATGATTCACAGTAGGCAATAAGGAACCCAAAGACACTCGACTTGGCTCACCAGAATCCACACATTGATATTCTAATAATAATACCATAGATATTAGAGACTACATACCCTCTAATAATATCTGTGATATAGATAATACAGTGGCAATAATAATTAATTCTGCATAATTATATTATAGCAGCAGCATCATATAAAGAATGTCCATTTTAATGGCTACTCTAATAGAAATAGAGATATAATAACAAGGGGCTATCATGAATATGAATTTACAACAGAAGCTGCTGTTGATGCTGTTGATATAGGTTCCCTGCAATCAGTGAATACAGCAGGCAATAATTATTAATATTTCACATGTAATATCATCATCAATAACAGACTCTTACTTTACTTAACTTTACTAATTTACTTTATTTTACTTTGGTAGATCTTTTTTTCTGGATCTGCACATAGTGCTGTGCACATGTGTGATGAGTCGGTGAGACCAGAGTCGGCTTAGGAGCATGTCTAGACCACAGACAACAGAGCAAAAGCAACAGGAACCCAAGAAACAGTGCCAGTAGCAGTACAAACACAACTACAACAATGATTATGATGATGATATCATTGGATGGCCCTGGAGACAATGGCTCTGTAGCGACAGGGACTAGGGGAATTTCGTGGCAGCTTTCACCACACTGGTTCACAGCACAGATCTCCACACCATAGAGTTGGCCTTCATCAATGCCAGTAAGTGTATACTCCATTACAGTGTTGTTTACATTGATACTCATCATCCTGTCAATCAATACAGATCGAGTGACGTTCCAGGTGATCTGGTCTGCTGCTACTCCATCTATATAGCTACTAGGGAGTAATTAAGTGAGTGCTACTATAGAGAGCTTGTATAAGTGTGCACACTTACATGTATGCCACATACTACTCACTCTCGTAAGAGCAACGATGATGTAGACATTCACACAATTATTCAATCAGCGCTGCTACTCCAGAGGACCAGATCACATAAAGTGTTTTGTCAGCACCAGTGTGGTTGAAATGAGTGATCATGCAGTGGTTCGTACGGAGCATCAACACTTTTTTCACATATTGTACGTATCTGGCAGGACCAATTCAAGATCACATTAAAACAATACACAGTTAATGTAATGAAATGCGATACTGCACTATATAGCAGCTAAAATCTTGATACAGTTTAACATACATAATAGACTTATTAGACTACACGTGTGTATAATAAATAATTTACCATCTTTCACTATCTCTGCTGTTATCAGCACTGGATGGAGGATGTCCAGGGAGCTTGGAATTCACTTTCTAACACCTCTAGTGGTAGCTGGGGTAATGTCTGTGATTTTCACTTCAAACTCTCTCGTCCCTTCATTAGTGGTTTCGTTATTAATGATGGTTGGTATGGTGACACAATGTGGGGTAGACCGATCAACACCGACAAAAGATAGAGGCTGACTGTTCCTTTGAGGAAGGAAATCCTCTATTCATAGATATGCAGAAAGACACACAAACACAATAATAATGTCCATTGCAGAGGAAACTGAACACTTCACCATAGAGGGGCAGTTGACAGATGTGATTATCAAACAAATTAATTGATATTCGGTTTGAAATTGCTGATAATGATTGTAAGACATTTTATAACAATATAATAATTACGCACATTAAGGTGGTGTCCCTGTCAAATTTTTTTTGACAATTCATATAATTGGAATGCCATAGGGGTATTAGGTCTTTTTGTACACCAAAATGATCCTTTCACTGAGATCTGTTCAAAAATCATGCTTTTAAAACAAATGGGGTTAATTTCTGATTTTATTTTTCTTTTTGAGGCCCCCTTTGAAAAAAACTCAGTGTCATTGCACAGTACATGAAATTCTATGCACACAGAACAAGTTTCAAGATAATAGAGGTACAACAGTCGAGCTACAATATTGCCCCAAATTTCCCCAAATTGCCGATATTTTGTCCAATTTGAGGCAAATGTAGCTCGACTATCATACCCCCTATTGTCTTGAAACTTGTTCTGTGTGCATAGAATTTTGTGTATTTTGAGAGCTGCATGACTTTTCAATCAACTCTATGGAATCATCGTTAATGATGACTGGAATAACGATGGATGTCTCCTCTGAACTCATGCTCACAAATTGTGGTTCATTTGATTGACCAGGTTCAATACCCAAAGTGTAATCCAATCCTACGAAATAATTTGGAAATAATAATAGTTTTTACCATGATATGATGTCGTTGCATGCCCTTGTTGGTAGTTTTAGCGATAATTATTATAATAATGATCATATAAATTTTATACTCAATAAGTTAGTATACATGCAAAGCAATAGCCTCATTAACCAGGTCTTTCCAAATTAATTTTGCTTATTGATACGCACTGGAAGACAATAAGCCATTGACTTAAGTGGTGAGAGCCTGCATGGTTTACTAGGTAATGCTATTGGTTACAATAACTCAAGCATGAGAACCGTTATGGAGAGGCAACCAAGCATTTGATCACTATCAAGCTCCCATGCATGTACAATAATGTGTTTTGTCCCAGAAATCATGCACATATTAATGATAATAATTATTATATGGTGATTATTTAGCAAGTACACTAGATATGCAGTAACCTACATAATATAATGAGGTACATAATATTGTCATCACAGACAGACTAGCCTACATATCATTGCTGGCTGCTTGGGAAGTGTGGGATGAAGAAGATGCATGCAATGGTGCTCATCTTCCATTAACATACCATTACTCAAAAACAAAAACAAGTCGGACACCTAAAAGTTGTTTGTCAACAAATATGACAAGTATGTGTATAATTATACAGCAGTTGAGTCAGTCTGTACATTAATTTTGTAAGCTCCCATTTTGTCCCAGTTAATTAAAGTGCATAACTGTGAATTATTAGATGTGCACATGACATGCATGTGCAAAGGATCTGGATGCACCAGACAGTCTGACTAACACTGCCACTCGAAAGTTTTAAATCAGACAAACATAATCACAGTAATTTGGATTGAAGAATGAAAACGAAAGCATGAATGGTATCATTATGGAGACTAAGAGTCAGTGTGAATGCACAGACACAGACGCGTGCACACACACATACACACACACACACACACACACAT
>CAXIPT010000011.1:33804-50483 GCA_964030475.1 Tethya wilhelma | reverse complement strand
GACCAAAATTTTCAATGATTCGCGAAAATTTTGGTCCGCCCGGACCAGAATTTTCGCCGGACCAAAATTTCCGTGACAGCCCTAAGAGCTCGATTTTCGTGTTGATTGCAAGCATTTTCAAGGCTTGAGGAAGTGATTAGGGTACAACGAAACGCCTTAGCGGCGACTACTTCAACAGAAAACTTTACTCCTTCCACAAGGACATCGTAAAGGGCTTGGAAAGCACGATACTGAGGAGAGGAGGACATTTCCATCAAGTAATCTCTGGTGATACGCACGTGATCTTGGAAAGGGCGTGGCTCATTTACACATTGTGCAGCAGATGCATAGTCTTGTGCCAGAGGAGGTTCGACAGGGTCAAAAAGGTCAAGTAATTATTGCAAATTCCAATCACGTGCGCCATATAACTGTATGGAAGGAGCGATTTGCCATCTTACCCCGTGCATTTGCGATGGAAAGCAGTTTCTATCAATTTCTAGTAAGAAAAACAGCTGTTTAGTCCACTCCTACTCCTGGAATTACGCCTTTCAAGTATGGTTTCGTGCTCTTTCTGCAATGGCAAGGTCAAAGGTCACGATGTCTTGCGGAAAAGTACACTTTAGAGCCATAATTCAAGGGGTAGGAGTGGACTAAACAGCTGTTTTTCTTACTAGAAATTGATAAAAACTGCTTTTCACTGCAAATGCACGGGGTAAGATGGTAAATCGCTACTTCCATACAGTTATATGGCGCACGTGATTGGAATTTGCAATAATTACTTGACCTTTTTGACCCTGTCGAACCTCCTCTGGTCTTGTGCCCAGCCTCTCCTGCCCACGTGCTTCCATTAAGTAATCTCTGGTGATCTGCACGTGATCTTGGAAAGGGCGTGGCTCATTAATTTACACACATCGCGGATATCGTGCAGCAGGTGCATGGCTACCCTCCCTATATACCATGTTGTGTACATTCAATTGAAGAAGAACTGGACAATAATTATAAGTTGAAAGGCCAACCTCTGCATGAGAGCTGATGATGTGTGGGTGGTGGCCTTCCCTAAGTCTGGCATGACGTGGACTGCATGAGTACCTCCTGACTCTCATCAGAAATAAGGGCTGTCACGGAAATTTTGGTCCGGCGAAAATTCTGGTCCGGGCGGACCAAAATTTTCGCGAATCATTGAAAATTTTGGTCCTACCCTGAAAATTTTGGTCCGAGTAAGAAAAGAAGTTCTAACTAGCCATAAGACTCTGTCATAAGATGCTTCTGAGTAGAACAAGTGTAAGAGTAGACTCTAAAAACTCTTATAATTTTGAGTTCCATGAACCTTTTCATCAGAGTTTAATTGAACAAAGATGCTTTGCAACCAACCAAATTTCAGTAAGGCAATGACGAACAGTTTAAAAAGCGCCAACGTTGAGTTGAGGTGTTATAATCGGAGAGAATGGACGACAATGAAGAACAGCAACCAACTCACATTGAAGAAGAACCTACGAACCAGCCAATGCAAGAACAAGAGCAGACTGAGAGCGACGATGCGGACCAACTATTGGAGNATGAAGAACAGCAACCAACTCACATTGAAGAAGAACCTACGAACCAGCCAATGCAAGAACAAGAGCAGACTGAGAGCGACGATGCGGACCAACTATTGGAGGCGGCATTCATCTACAAGACTAAGAAGAAGTATCCAGAAGGAGCAGGAGAAAGCAGGAAGAGAGTTATAAGGAAGAAAGCAGCCAAGTTTGAAGTCGTGAATGGAGAGATGAACTACAAGATGATGAAGCAAAACGAGGTATTCAATTTTGATTCAATATGATCCGTATTAAACTAAAATCATTACAATTCAGCCTGGCCTATACTTTGCTTGGCATATCAGATTGTGAGAGCTACATAGACTCTGTATGATCGTATACATTTATGTTGTACACTCAAACTCATTTATTGTTACAATGTATACATTCATGCAGGAGGTGCTCCTCAGATACGTTGCGTGTTTGGATGAACGCAAGAAGATATTGCACAGCTGCCATGTTGATCCCACGGCTGGACACATGGGAAAGACAAGAACTATTTCAAAGATAAAGGAACGCTTCATGTGGAAGGGAATTGTGAAGGATGTACAGGAAATGGTATGTATCATACATAAGGTAGTACGTATAGTAGGAATGGGCCGACTGTCCCATAGACACAACAGTATTTAGAGTTTTGCGTTTAGAATGTTCATAGTGGCATTTAGTTTTGTTTGATACTGCATATAAGCATAACTGGTTAATATATCTAATTGAGGTTTCATTTTGACCTATAGATTCGTTCTTGTGACGTGTGCCAGAGGATGAACAGAAAACTCACCACTGGAACACCGCAGCTACACCCCATAGCTGTGAAGGAGCCCTGGTATATGATTGGGATCGACTTTGTGGGGCCGATATCTCCTACAGCTTCAGATGGAAGTAGATTTATCCTAACAGTCAGTGACTACTTCACAAAGTGGGTCGAAGCACTTCCAACTCAAGACAAATGTGCTACAACTGTAGCCTCTTCTTTGTTTAAGGTATGCACTTTGTCTGTTAGTCAAATGTACATAATACATGTCCACTATATCATTATTTTAACTATAATTTATTCTCTATTGTCGTCACAGATCTTCATGCGATTTGGAATTCCGCAAGTGGTTCTTTCAGACCAAGGATCCGAGTTCAATAATCAAGTCGATGCCAATCTTTGCTCTCTCCTTAATATACACAGACGGCTTTCAACACCATATCATCCTCAGGTATTATTGAAATATAGATCGAACTTTTAAGTGGTCGCCTGAAAATTATGGTCCGGAGTAGCGAACATGCACCTAGGACCAAAATTTTCAGTGGGGGATCAAAATTTTCAGGGTAGGGTTCTGAAAAAAATGGACCGGGACCAAAAATTTCAGATAGTTTCTTGAAAATTTTGGTCCGGGGGACCAAAATTTTCAGGACCAAAATTCCAGTGACAGGGCTAACAAGCTTCTCCTGGAAATACTGTCTCAAGTTGAACAGAATGCGAGTAGCTTCTACTCTCTCCTTTCCATTCTCAAAGGTGAACCCAGCCTCCATCAACTTGCTGTGAAGCTGAACAGTGAGCTGAAGGCTCAAGGAGGCCTCCCTGATGTGGGCATTGAGAGCAGTCTAAGTGAGGACACTGGTGAGTCGATTAGTGTGTCTATTGTATACTAGCTACAAGTTGTAGATTTTTCTGTAATTACGTATTGTGGGGAAAGTTTTGTGGGCTTTAAGTTGGGCGGCACTTCCAAACTACTTTTGGAAAAATTAATGTCATTATGACGCTAACTTCTGACCCACCCACCCCCCTCCTTCACCCCATAATATCACAAGAAATTATAAAGTCAAGATAATAAATATGAACAATCATAAGTTAAGTACAATTTTTAATACCATTTTCTGTTAACATTAACGTCACAAGTCGAGACCTCCACCCCCCCCCCCCTCCCCCCTTAGTGTCATAATGTTGTTAATTTTTCCAAGAATAGTTTGGAAGTGCCCCGGCCCTTATGATGACATGTGAGTAGAATAGTGTTGATGTATGGCATGTTCTCTGAAGGCCTGCCTAAGTAAACAGGCAGCCTTTTCAAAGATAAACATACTAACATATACATTAAATTTAGCCAGGAGTACACTAAGTGTAATCCTCACCTAGCTCCAAAAGTCACACATTCCCGATTGCTCTGGAAAAGATTGTCACAAGTTTAGGCACACGAGCAAAAATCATCTCAGTAAAAATTTAGCCTAAAAAGTCAGGAACTCGATCCATGTTCTAAAGTTACAATTTAATTTTCAAGTTGGTCTGAGACTAGTTCATGTTGAGGCAAAGTGCCCTACTTACTTTTGTGAGAAATCGATCACTGCATGAAGTACAACCAAGATATGCCAGGTAGTTTACCTTGGTCTGCAGGCTGCCATGACACATCCACGAAAAATCTCAATTGAACTGAAATATATAGCCTCGCTTTGCTCAGAATTATGAATGGAGAGTGCATTGAGGGGAGGATATGATAACTAAGGAAAACTGAAACTCTATAGGATGTTAGACTGATTGACTTCATGCATGTGCTGCATGCCTGTTGTAGGCCAAGTCTTTATGTTCAGTATATTTTGCATTTGCATTCCTTTCCAAAATAAAACAGAGAAGAACTAGTATTGAGCAGCCCATGAGTTCATGGCCACACCCCATATAGTCATCAGGGCGGAGATTTACTAGCAGATTACAGACTTCTAGTCACATGCATGTTATGCTACTTTGTGTTTCTACACGGGTATATATAATATTATGCACTGTTCGAGACTCTTCTCTCTGTTTTCTTATCTTTGTTATTGGTGTGTGCCTATAATATATAGTGTAGGTCAATGCACTATTATACCGTCTCAAGCCCACATGCTAATACTTATCAGGGGCGTAGCCAGAATTATAAAGAAGGGGGGGGGGGGCTGAATGTCTTCTGTACGCAAAAATTTTAGGGTGTCACACGTACCCACTATTTAGTGCATGTGATCGATTTCCGACCTTTGACCCCTCTTTGCTAACGTTCACGAGTGCGGTCAAGTGATTCCGAGCGATTCAAGGAGCTGGTAGCTTGGAAACAAACGGTAGAAATGACAGCTAGCAATGTAAGAAGTGTCAGCCAGCTATTTTGTATGGGCTTGCTACTGACAAAGGCATTGTTTACAATAGAAATTTACTAATAATTGGTAATAATTTTACTTCCGGTCAGCAAGAAAGGGGGGGCTCGAGCCCCTCGAGCCCAATGCTAGCTACGCCCCTGCTTATCCACCATAATTAACGTAAGTCATCAATTATCGTCCAGGGTTTGCCCCTTCGGCCATAAGTGAACTTTGGGCCCTTTCAGGTGATTTGACATGACAAAAGAAGCCTATACTGTACATATCTGCTTACTTCCAAAGGCTCTCAGACTTTCTTCTTTTAAACAAGCAGTCGATAAACACCCTCTTGTGAGCCATCGTTTATCGTTCACACTATTCTGTTATCGGCTAGCCATACATTTTCCTATTTACATTTATCGGCCACTTGTTTATTTCCTGTTCTAGCATGCTTCCGAAATAAAACGTGCAATTTAATAAGCACCACGGATTTCAGTATGTTTAACTACCCCTTACCAGATGGATTTGACAATAGTCTTATGTATCAGTTTTCAAATTCAAGTTATCGAGTGAAATTGTACGAACTATCTCCAGAATTTTTTAGGTCATTGTGATCTAGATAGTCCTAGTACTTGTTCTTTGAAGCTTAGTTTGTGTATTAAATTTTAGTTGTCATTGTCTTCCTGGGCGCTAAGAAGCTAACCAAGAATATGGAAGTTGGTGCACAGTTCCCGTAATCTACGTGGTTGATAACAGACACCGGTCGATAAATGATGACATGCGGTATTATATCTAGCCACATTTACACATAGTTTGTATATATGTGTGTGAATTGTATTATCTGTCAGCATGCAATTGAATCCACATGGGTGATAGACTTTAAAGATACAAAATTTTCACGTGGTCCATGCAAATTAAGATATGAGATTTTCTTGTTGTTAGTAGTGAAATTCATTATGCACTTTCTTCATTGGCAAACCATTTCATATTGTGTATTGCTTGAGCTCAAGACTCACTAGTTTGACCCCTTGACCTTGTTGGTGGGCTTTCTTTGGGATTGTTGAATGGAGTCTACATACATAATTCGTTCTATCTCTATTTCATGCTCTTGTAGGTGACCATTTGAAACTCAGTGGCCAGCCAATTACTACTGTAAGTGCATCCACCAGAGCTGACATCACTGGGTCACCTCAACCAGATAGCCATGGTGAGAGCTTCACGACTGAAGAACCTGAATACGTAGACATCACCTCACCATCGTTATCACCCTCTGAAAGGATCAGAATTCTCAAAGATCGGTTTGAGTCTCTTGTCATGGACACCTCGTCCTTCTTGGCCGACAAGGAAGCCACGGTACCAGGATTTCTTGCCTCCTTTCGAGTTCGTGTCACCCTCTTCACTGATGAACGGAAACTCTTTCCTCGAGCATTTTCAGAAGCCAACTGTGCCAAAATCCAGAAAGCAGAGAGTGTTGGCCTAGTTCTCGCGAATTTTAGCAACTTCTGGAGTTTCATTAACTATCAGATCCTTCAGAAGATCATCAACAAGTTTGGTGATGTGACATTGAGGAGAGCAATGGCCTCTTACGTGAGTGACTTTCAAAGATTCTCTTCAATGACGTGCATATCTGACTGCCCAGCCTGGTCCGAGTACCCCCCTGAGGACTACTCCACTGTGGTGACCAGGCTGAGGATCAAAGAGGAGCAGTGCACAATGGCCAACCTCTTAGAGTATCGGCAAAAGATTGCTGAAAGTGCTGACTTACAACCAACGGACTTTGAACCCACTGGTATGAGACCTGGAAGTGTTCTATTCATCCTAGCTCTTCCTCGGGTCCTCTCCATCAACTTTGTGAAGGCCTATAGCAGAATCAAAGATGGACCAGAGTGTAAAGATATTGAGGAGATCTTCATTGATGGAGTTTCACTGCAAGAATACAGACAGCTTCTAAATGTAAGCCCATAGTCATACATGCCATGCCTTGCAATGGGCGGCTTTGCCATGTCAGTAAAGCCTAGCTACAGTTATATATTTTGTTAGCTTATAAGCTCAACCATTGTGTTTTCATTTTCAGTCTCCCATTCCTCTCATTGAGACTGCCTTCCAAGGGTTCACTGAGGTCACGAGGACACTCCTAGCTAATGAGAGTGACGTCAACATTCAGAATGAGGTATGCACTTCGTGAGTCAATATAGTCCGTTGATGTCAATTTATGGTGATTTAATTCATAGGAGTGTCTGTATTTGCTCACTTACATACTGTTGCATACCTACAGCATGGTGGCACCCCACTCATTGCTGCTAGTTGGAGAGGTCACAAGGACATAATAGAAATTTTGTTGAGTCATAGAGCTGAAGTGAACCTCCCAACCAAAGTCAGTTTAATATATACTATTATGAAGCCTAAGCATGCAACTTGCCTACATGCATGTGATCATGATGCGTGATATTGCCTTGAGACAACCAATTCAAGATTGCACACAAATGCTCTGTGATCTTCTTTGTTCTCCCTCACAGAAAAGTACCACTCCTCTTTGGTTTGCATCATATTTTGGTAGAACAGATGTGGCAAGACTGCTCATTGACCATGGAGCCAATGTCAATCAACAGCGTACTGTATGTTTAATAACAACATCAATTCTCTTTGTACATATTTCATTGTCTGCATGTCCATTCTCATTCAGAAAGAGATTGGTAACTATCCTCTGATTGTTGCAAGTGGAAGAGGACATCTGGACACTGTAAAGTTGCTAATAGAGAGAGGTGCAAATGTGAATGCACAAAACAAGGTGTGTGTGTGTTTGTGTTTGTGTGTGTATGTGTGTGTGTGTGTGTGTGTGTGTGTGTGTGTGTGTGTGTGTGTGTGTGTGTGTGTGTGTGTGCATGCATGCGTGCTTCTATGGTGGTACAATGCTTAGTGCTCTGGGCTTCAATCTCATGGTTTGGAGTTCCCAAGTCCCACCATTGGTATTGTTTCCATTTTTCATCCCTAGCTTAGTGTGTGTCCATCTAACTCCTGCCCACCTGTTGACTCAGCTGTACCCTCAACTCAGCTCACAGGACGACTTCCATCTTGGGTTAGAGCTCAACCTGGAGCCATGCAGAGAGAGAGTTGACATGCAGAGGATGCGTGATTGAGTACCTCAGCATGGAGTTTTTCCAGTGACTAAACTTGCATCAATCTCGCTGTTCGTATATATTAGCTGCATGTGGTCCAGGTGGGCAGTCCTCCTGATGCCGGCACCATGGACTTTCTCAGAGAACTGTTAGTATGCTTGCGAGTATCTCCTAATCAGGGGAGTTCTGTTGCATAGCTCTTTGCAAGCTTTTACATATGACTGACTTACCAGCACTCTGAAAAGTCTCTGGCTATAGATTCATTCCCAGGCTCCTTAATTTCTTGCATGTTATATTTTAATTGAAATTAAGGAGACAGAGAGCTTAGTACATTTTATCACATGAGTGATGCAATCAATGATGCCTTTCAAGCAGTTACGTAAGTCTTTTACTGCCTATGTCCGTCAGCTAGCTTTCTTGCTCCTAGTGGCTAAAGAGTCCAAAATAACAACAGATTGCTAGTGATGAGAGATTTCTGCATGGATGTAAAAAAATACTGGATGAGTTTCTTTAGCAATTAGTCATGACATATGTGTCTACAGCTATAGCTCCTTTGCCTGGACTATAAACAAAGGCGTGGGCTGAGATGATGAAAAAAATTGCTAACGCAGGCTATGACTACGTACCTTCACATTAATTTACTTTACATCACTCACATGACATAATTAATGTACCAGGTTCTTTCTCTCCTTATTTCCAAAGAACAAGGCTAGCTCTATAGCTATCATATGCATAAGATACGAAAACTGACCTGCATGCGTGTGAAAACAGCATGCTTAAGAAGAGTGTGGTGTTATAGTTCACTGAATGAGCTGCCCTTGTGCTCCTTCTGCATGTTCTGACAAGTGGAGACTGACTCGCTGCAGTCAATTCTAAATATTGCACACTATAACAAAAGGAGGTGTGGTCTCAAAGCTGAGCACTCAGAGACGCTGTAAAGCCTCACTGGTCTCAGGAACTGCAGATTTTTGTTGAATGCTATAGAGGTTACATTTTTTAGACAATCTCGATTATTCTACCTTGGTATAATTATGCTGCTTTTAAACTCTTGGTGTGCATGCACGTGCCAACTTGAAGGGTTAATAACACATGGGTGTAGTTTTCTTATCAAATGGTCTCACCATGAAATAGAAAATCAGTGGTTTATCATATCCCACAACCTGTCATAGATGACTATTTGTATACAGCTCCTGCTCAACTGTAGACAGTGATATTCATTTGATGTTATCATTTTTGGTTTATAATTTACCATGAATGACTTTTTTAGTCTTTCTCACTGGTTGTCATGAATTGCGTGTTCTATTTTTTTATACAGTATGGTAGAACCCCACTCAGTCTTGCTAGTCAGGAAGGACACAAGGACATAGTCAAATTTCTTTTAGATCATGGAGCTGAAATAGACCTACCAGACGAGGTTCATTTTTCATGTATAAATGCTTATAAATATAACTCACAAAACCTTATACATTTTTACAGTATATTATTCCAGTTTGTTTTGTGTTTTGTAAATCCTACGATAACCATTTATTCATTGTGTTGTGATGTTCTGTTGTGTTCTCCCTCACAGGATGGTTTCACTCCTCTTTGGGCTGCATCATGTTATGGTAGAACAGATGTGGCAAGACTGCTCATTGACCATGGAGCCAATGTCAATCAACAAACCACTGTATGTTTAATAACAACACCAATTCTCTTTGTACATCATTTCATTCTCTCCCCATTCTCATTCAGGAAGAGACTGGTAACTATCCTCTTACTGATGCAAGTGCCGAAGGACATCTGGACACTGTAAAGTTGCTAATAGAGAGAGATGCAAATGTGAATGCACAAAACAAGGTGTGTGTGTGTGTGTGTGTGTGTGTGTGTGTGTGTGTGTGTGTGTATGTGAGTGTGTTGTGTGTGTGTGTGTGTGTGTGTTGAAAGTTACTAAGCAACATGCAGTAGTAGTTCAAGAGTACTTCAGTATAGACAGTATTACAGTCTATTCAGTTAACCCTTAGCATGTGAAGCACACTAAATGTGTTCTAGTAGTCTTTTTTGTCGTGTGTGTGTGTGTTTTTCTCTCTCCTTAGTTTCGCAGCTAGAACAAGGCTATAGCTCTATTATGCGTAAGATTCACTGAAAACCTGCGTGCAAAAAGAGCATGCTTATTGTTGTAGCTCGCTGAATTATCTATACCCTTCTGCTCTTTCTACATGCATGTTCTGACAAGTGGAGCTGACCTGCTACAATCAATTCTAAGTATTACACACTAACAAAAGGAGCTATATACAGTTTAAATTTTTTAGACAATCTCAATAATTCTACTTTGGTATAATTATGCTGCTTTTGAAGACTGGAGCTGCCGTTCTATANTGTGTGTGTGTGTGTGTGTGTGTGTGTGTGTGTGTGTGTGTGTGTGTGTGTGTGTGTGTGTGTGTGTGTGTGTGTGTGCATAGTAATTAACTGGGCAGTGAAAGGTAACCATGGCATGCAGAGTATGCATGCTGCTATACTCATCTTTGCAATTTGGCCAGCTCAGCAATCTACAAAGTTATGTGACATCACATGTAGACGACCCTGGCTAAGAAACTTGTTATCTGGCTAGCTGTGTTTCGTGTACAGCCACAGAGAGAAGACTCTTAGAAGCGAAATATTTTCTTGTGCTATGCTTCTTTTGTGAAAGATTGGCTTCTGTATCATGCTTCTTGTCGGATACGAATGCCACAGGTGAGTTTGTCAGTGATCTCAAAAACAGTCAACCTGGTACTTGTAGCGCCTGTGATTCTATCCTAGGCTAGCACTATCTTAGCTAGCTGTAAAGGCACTCTTTTTGTAGTTGAACAGTAATTATAGTGAGTGTGGGTGAAGCCATTACATCACCTGTATTGCCCAAGAACATTGTAGCCACATTGGGTTTTGTACCCACGCAGTTGTACAATACTAGACGAGCCTCATATCCATCAGAAAGGCTGCTCTACTGAGTACTAGGCACTTGACTACTGACTAGCGCTTACCAGCATGCCCAGCGCTTCACTATAGCGAGTTAAATCTGTTTTTTAGGCTTAGTTTACTCTTTTTCTACAGGTAGCAAACGGCCTGAGTTTTTCACGGGTCCAAGACGGCTCCAACAGAATCCAAACATTTTTAGTTTTGCTTCTTTCTTGACTTACACAAATTCTTCGTTGTTTTTATAAAAACAAGAAGAGAATTTAATTCCTAGTCAAAATTGTCGCAACTTTTCTTGCCTGATACTAGAAAAGCAGCCGTCTAGCCGCGAGCTTGCATGCCAACAAAACTTAAAATTATTTGCGTTGGCGCAACATTGAACTTGTGCATATAGCGCATGCAACTCGCCCACTCTCAATTAAATATGATGCTGATCTGACGCAGTTCACGTGAGGACATGTACCAGGCCCTCCAGATTTTTAGCGTGAAACACTAAAAAGAGGGAGTGGCCTGGGTACGAGGCTCTACTCTAGTGTGAAGTAATCATAGGTTTGAGCCATCTTTTACACACAAACAGCGAAAGTTCTGTCTAAGACTGTTTTACAAAGCTTGCAGACGTGGACTATATATGTGGACGGTGATTGTACAGCGCTACGGACTCACATGACAAGGATGATCAGATTGGTTGGTTTCAGACTTGGCGGAAAATTTTACTTCATTAAATTCGAAATTACAAAATACTGAAATCTGATTGGTAGTCGCAACATTCTGCGATTGCACCCGAAAACTGGTCTACAGTTACCAGACGTTCCTTTTTTCCCCCTCTTGGAACGTCTGGCTCATGAGACTATATTTTCCATAGTCCTGAGATAAAGTAGCATTTTAGCTCGAGGTCGCATCACTTCCGGTGAACTCCCATGACACACACACACACGAGGAGACAACACTTTGCTTATAATATGATGTGTATAGTTTTCTTATCAAATTGATCCACCAAAAGAAAAGCAATGATGTCTCACAACCTTTCTTGGATAGGTATTTGTGATGAACAGCTGCTACTCAGCTCAATATAGACAGTGATATCGTAAATTGTTAGTAATTGGTGAGCTTGTCATAGCAGATAAATTTCTTAGAAACATATGACGTTTCAGTCTGTTTTAGCCCCCTGGTTTGTGTCTTGTGGTCATATATCTGATGATGGTTCACTCTTCAAAACGTCCTATGTATCTAAGAAATTTATCTGCTCTGACAAGCTCACTAATTACTAACAGTCTGCACTACATAGCAATGAGCCTATACGATATCGTGAATTATAATACTATTGTACCATGACTTTTTTGAGTCTTTCTCACTCAATGTCATAAACTGTGTGCTCTATTGTTTTATCCAGCATGGTGCCACCCCACTTAGTTTTGCTAGTCATGAAGGACACAAGGACATAGTCAAAGTTCTTTTGGATCATGGAGCTGAAATAGACCTACCAGAAAAGGTACATTTTGCAATCATGTGTTTGTGATACAGTCAGGATGGGTGGGAACTACATGTGCCTGTGCTGATAATCAGCCACCATATTGTCAGTATAGATGGCTTTTCATATATATGAGTGCTTTAGCGGTTAGTTGGTTATGGGAGAGAGCTGCTCACGTTAACTATTTTTGCTTCTTTAACAGTTTGTCATCAATTAATTGCCGAGCGCCTTAGCGCGAGGCATCTAATCGTGACGTATGGCTCAGTTTGCCAGCAAGCGTTATATATATATATATATATATATATATATATATGTATGTCCTGTCACGCTTTTGAAATGCAATTAGTTCTAACGTGACGTCATGCACGTTATTTTGGAATGCAATTTTTTCCTGGTAAAGATCGTTACTTAGTAGCTATAGACCTTATGCAATTGACGTCACGACTTAGAAACTGCGCATGCGTTGCTAACGCCGCCATTTTGAAGGGCAAATTTAGCGTGGAAGTACAGCAGCAATGCAAGAAAGTGACAGCTTCTTCGAAGAATTTTTGCAGTAAAACCCTGGAGACAGTCAACTTTCATACGCTCGATTACCTCCACTCAGAGAGGCCTATAGACTTGCAAAGTGATCCTTGAGCAGCGGCAGCTAAAACAGCTAGCAGACGGTGACAAAAATTGTAGTTCTTGGCTCTGTATCATAATCTTCGTCGCGTGGTTGGTACTATTGCTTCCACGCTCTGGGCTAGCTATATTCTGTCTTGGTAGTTGTGAATCACAAAAAAAGCCTAATCATACAAAATGCACTATCAGTACACTTGTAAAGCAACGATTTGTTTGTTTCCGTATGTCAGCCATTATATTTTTGCCCTTCAAAATGGCGGCAGTTAGCAACGCATCCGGTGTTGCTATGAAAGTCGTGACGCAATTTAACGTAATTGCATAAGGTCTATAGCTCAACGTGCGCTCGGGAATCTATGCTTATCTTTGCTTTTAGTGAGCAAGAGTCTCTTTTTGTGCAAGAGTAGCAGCCAGAAGGCAAAGAAGGCTCATACGTACGGTAGTACGTATAGTAGGAATGGGCCGACTGTCCCATTGACACAATACAAAATGTTGGCCACTATAAAAATCTAGTCAAACAAAATTAAACCTTTAAAGGTGCCCAGAGGCTCTTACTGACAGATTACCAATTGCATGCAAGGCCTAAAGCTCACAAAAACTTTCCTCAACACTCGTAGTGAGCGCTATTGGGAAGCCACCATAGTGCCATTTTTGTTCTCCTAACGTACTTACTTACTTACTTACGTACGTACTTCCTAACTGACTTACTTGAAAAGGATCTCCAGAGAACCAAAATGTGTTGAGCCAACTTTGACAGCACAAAGTAAGTTCTTTTCATGGGTACTACATTCCTTGATATTCGTTTCAATCTCAAATAGGCCTAAACAGAAACTAGAAAGCTTTGAAACTTAGTGTATAAATTCATGTACTACAATACAGCCATCTTGTAGGTAGAGTTCAAAGGTCATCTATACACGTGGCATTATTATGCGCATGCGCATTAGCCTCTTCCAGCATAAATGCATTGTAGCTGCTACTCAAGCTTTTTGTAGGGACTAACCAGTCTCTGATAGTCTCCACACTGTAGTGTTGAAAAAAGTGAATGAACAAGTAGTAAAAATTTTTAAAAAATAAGTAGTGTAGGAATGGGCAGTGCGGTAAAAAGCATTGGAACAAGGCATGTCTCAATTTCGGCACATGACTACTTCATTTTTTATGCCCAACTCTTGGCTGGCAGAGCAGTTTAAGTTGCTTGTTTTATTATGGTTTACTCCACTGCTTAGCCAACTGATTAGATTGAACCAATACAACAATAAGCTATGGTACTATAGTAATTAATACAGATCTTTGTTGCATTTATGACACTGAGGATCCGTATTAGGGATCAAGAATAAACCAAAAATGAAGTAGTCATGTGCCGAAATTGAGACATGCCTTGTTCCAATGCTTTTTACCGCACTGCCCATTCCTACACTGCTTATTTTTTTGAAATTTTTACTATATATACTAGAGAGAAACAGCTGATAATTATCAATAATAACTAGTTGTACACTGAGTGCAGTTAATTGCCTCGCGCGCGAAGGATCATCACGATCACGAGCATGCAGCTAGCTTGTTTCAAACCGGAACAATTTTTGCCAAATTGGCCCCGTTTTCATCCGGTGTTCATGACGTATAATTGGATTTTACTTCCGCAATTATTGGCAAACCGGAACAATTTTTGCCCGTTTTCATCCGGTGTTGATGACGTGTAATTGGATTTTACTTCCACAATTTTTGGCCCTGCAAGATTACACTGCCTCGCGCTAAGGCGCTCGGCAATTATTCAAGATCATGGCCTGGCTGCATGTCAGTGATCTGAGGTTCACTGTTGGCACATGTAATAAAAATGGCTGATAGCTGCTATGTGCATGCTAGTATTTTTCATTGACTGGCAAAGTCACCTAGCAGCTTGGTTACTTCGAGTACCTCAGCCTGATCAAGTGGTCTTCCGCTCTTCTAGCTCAGTGGTATATGACAGGTCTTTTTGTGTCTGCATATTACACGCAAATTTTTATGACATGTATATCTATGATTATATGCACAAATCACTGACGTAGTGATTCATAACACTATGATTGCTCACTGCATCATCATCATAATATATCAATACTGCACATTATCAAGTGGTGAATGCAAAGCTAGCGCGAGGCACTATTTTGCACAATGTGTACTCCTAGTAATTTTTTTATCATTTTCACAAACAAAATAATTATCAATAAGAGTAACAGCTATAGTATTTTCATTGTCTATGCTGTTCTTGGTCTATAGGCGTTTGAGTTTCTTGAGTCTGTTTCGTTTTAGTTTTTCTCTGAGTGGTTTTACTTTATTCAGTGCATTTCTGTGTATTTTGTTCTATTCTAGCTGTGATCAAGTTTTGGCTATTTGTGCTGATTGGCAGCATTTCTCTTTTATTTCATCCTGGATTTGGTTGATAATTTGTTTGTGTTGCTTGATTACATTTGTATAGTGCCTTACGAGAAGTGCTATAAGTTTCATTGTGGTTACTTTTTGAATTTTGTGCCATTCAGTTTCAACATCTGTATTTGAATGGTAAATATGTGGTTGGCACCATATGGATAGGCCCTTTGGTGGCTTTCTGGCTATCAGACAGTTTTCTATGAATATCTTGTGATTGTTAGCTTTAGTTAAGATTATTAAAGTTGTGTAAATTTGCTTACTTATTTCCTCCAGTCGTCTAGTGAGTTCTTGGTGTGCTGTCCTGTGATCTTCAGACTTGTGACGTCCCATGCTTTCTTCTCTCTGACCGTGGTGTTTCTCTGATACGTTGGATGTCTCTTGTTCTCCGTTTATTCCTTCATCTTGAATGTCATCTTTTTGTTTAATATCTCTGTATTGTGTCATTTGATGTATAATGAAGTTATCTGGTTGCATATCTTCTACACTTGGTGAAGCATCTGCTCGGTTTGGCATTTCTCCCAGTACCATGGATGATTCAATCGGCTTGATAATATTCTGTTCTTTCTCTTGTAGTTGTTGGTAAAGGGTCGCCAGGTGTGGGCGGTGGTGTACCAGGCTGATGCTCCCGTAGATTTTGAGGTCTGTTTAGCATCTTTTGGCTGACCATCTCTTCAGTCTGGCTTTTAACTGGTATCATAATGTTTAAACTTTCCGGTTTAGAGGAGTTTTGGACGGCTTCCTGTCCACCATTGGGAGCCGTTTTGCTCGACATAATTTTATTGTTGGACCTTCAGGCCTCCTGTTCTCCTTGGGTTGGATGTTCTTCAGTCTTCTGAAATAACAAAAGAAGCCTACTGTACACCTCTGCTTACTTCCAAAGGCTCTCAGACTTTTTTTTTGGACAAGCAGTCGATAAACACCCTCTTGTTTGCTATTGTTTATCGTTCACGCTATTCTGTTATCGGTCGGCTATGCATTTTCCTATCTACAATTATCGGCCACTTGTTTATTTTCTGTTCTAGCATGCTTCCAGGGAAAAACCATGCAATTTAGTATGCACCATGGATTCAGCATGTTTAACCCTACAGTGTGTTTTTTTTTGTAAATGCTATGATACTTCATGGTGTTATGGTGTTCTGTTGTGTTCTCCCTCACAGAATGGTACCACTCCTCTTTGGTTTGCATCATGTCATGGTAGAACAGATGTGGCAAGACTGCTCATTGACCATGGAGCCAATGTCAATCAACAGTCCACTGTATGTTTAATAACAACACCAATTCTCTTTGTACATCATTTCATTGTCTGCCCTTTCTCATTCAGGAAGAGAATGGTAACTATCCTCTTACTGAAGCAAGTGCAAGAGGACATCTGGACACTGTAAAGTTGCTAATAGAGAGAGGTGCAAATGTGAATGCACAAAACAAGGTGTGTGTGTGTGTGTGTGTGTGTGTGTGTGTGTGTGTGTGTGTGTGTGTGTGTGTGTGTGTGTGTGTGTGTGTGTGTGTGTGTGTGTGTGT
>CAXIPT010000011.1:0-32500 GCA_964030475.1 Tethya wilhelma | reverse complement strand
GGGGTGGCTGTAAACATACAAGAACAGGTGAGGGTTGAATGATAACCATTCTGTAATTATTGTATGCAACTCATGTCTATATATGCATGCATGTGTCTCACTAAAATTAAATATTCTATTCCATACACACAGACTGCTGGTTGGAGTGCCTTGTTCTTTGCCTGTGAAAAAGGTCACCTAGAGATTATTGAACTCCTGCTCAATGCTGGAGCAGACACCACCTTAAGAGACAAAGTAAGGGTATAGGGAAGGGGAGAGGGGAGAGGGGAGAGGGGGGGGGTCAAAGTCAGTGCTGACCAGAAATATGTTGAGACTAGGTAATTATTATGATTCAGCCTTGATTCTCAGCATATATGGGGCAGTGATGTCATATTGTTCCATTTGAGTTTCCAAAGAAAATGTTTCAGCGATGTTGCGTGATTCTTTAAAACATGCATGTATTTTTGATACATTTACTTCCATAATCACACTGTGTTCTTTGATTGTCCATATACCATAGATCGAGAAATTTTTGTGTTCAAAAAATTTCGTACATAAAATTTTCCCATTTTTAATTTTCGTAAATACGGTACATCTATAAAATTTTAATGGGTTGTCACGTCAAAAGCTCATGTTTAATAAATTTTTTGCAGATTTTAATTTTCATAAATGCAGTGTCATGTGAAAAATTTTGAACTACGAAATTTTCCCGATCTATGGTTGTAGTGATTTGATGACTTTTTATCATATATCATAGTAACCATAATGATAATGCCGGGGCATTATCTAGAAATACTATATTGTTATCTTGTGTTGTTCTGTTCCTCTATAGTCTGGAGCCACTGCACTGGATGTAGCCATGGTTCACAAGAGAGAGGAGGTCATAGCAGCACTCACACACCATGCTTCAAAGGCTCCTCCTTCCTCAGCCAACAACCAAGAGCAACAGTCACCAGATGGGACAGATAAGGATGACCAACTGGAGACCACACCCACTAAACAGGTCAGTGATAGCAGTCGTGTACATGCACAAAACTATACATCAAAATATGACATATCCTGATTTCTGACAGTACCGTACTCGCTCTAATTATTGGAACATTGGAAAATAAATATTTCTGCAACTGTTCACTAGAAATTAGAAAGCACTAAAAAATAGATATGGTCCAACATTCCAGTCATTCAGAAAGAGTTTAGTAAAGTGACAAAAGCTTGCCAAGATGGAAAAAAACAATCCAGCATATCCTATCTTTCTCTATTCAAAGCCAAATCATTAATGAGAGACCCCAGCCGCCATGCAAGCGTGGTCCTGGAAAGAGTAGATCACCAATCTTAACTATATTGGAATGGTAAATCTTTATACATGTATATAATTATAGTGGCTAAAAGAGATTGTTCGTGTATTAAAACAAATATTAGAATAACCAAAAATTTCAATTTTTCTCTGTTCCATTCAATTAACATTCCAATAATTAAAGCGAGTACGGTATAGTAGGTTTATATAGTAACATTTGTATCATGCACATATACACACATGCAGAGTGTAGAGGAAGTCCAGAGTGTTGGTGGTGTTCCTCCTGAAGGTAGTGACTCTGGTGCTCCTGCCTCTGTTAAACTGGGTGGTGACAGTGAGAGGTCTTCCAGCTCTCAAGGAACACCAGCCACTGCCAGGACAACCTCAAGCAAGGTACTTTATGAGACGTAGCTGAGAGATTGCATGAGCATAGCATTCATTCTCACAGGTTCATGACCTTGTAATCCTAAAGGGATCGAGAGCCTGGAAATTGCTGTAATACTATAGATTTCTTTTGTTCAGTACACACCATGCATTTGTTTCTTGTATGTACATGTATTTGCATTTCCATGATTGTATGCAGTCACCCTTATCTGTATACGTTTATGCTACCACATTGAAATGATTATTTCCACTTACAGTTGGAGGCCCTAAGACAGAGGGTCCTGAGGACTGGAGCACAGCTGGCTGAGGTGTTTGCCAGAATGATTCAAGAGACAGCTCTGAGACAGCAAACAGAGAAGAGGAGGGTTTTAGAGTCAAACAAGAAAGCCTCAGAAAGGGAGGCTGAACGTGAAGAGGTAGAACTAGAATTTACAGAAATAATTGAACCACCACAATAATAATATTAGTGCCAGAACCATGCATTCAAATGTTTTTGTTACTTTGTGTCCACAAAATAATTTCTTACAACTGGTTTGGTTATGCATAACATACAACTTTAAATTTTTATTGTGTTTGTTAAGTTTGTCTACATGTGCTATATAATATAATAATCATAGTCATTTTATAGATATCATACCAATTTTAATTAATTTTTTTGTAATGCGCCTGCTTTATACCACTATTCAAACTCAAACTCTAGTCCAGCTCCTTTGATTTTTGCCTTGTAGACTTCATCCAACTCCTCAGACTGTTTTGCACTGAAATGGTTCTTCCAATCCCCAACCACTCCCTTGCGTAGGAAAGGTTCTTCACCAGGATTACGTTTCATCCATGAGAAGTTAGTACTAGGGTTTCCCTTCATGGTTGCAAACGATGCCTTCTTTGCTATTTCATCAACAATACCATCGCTAATTTCACAGTCAATAAATTTAGCTATTTTTCGAACAGCACCAGACAGATCCTTCTTCATGTCTTCGTACTTCAAAAAGAGAATGTTCTTGTCGTCTCTGTGTCTCCNAGCTGAGGATGAGCAAACTAACACAATTGAACCTAGAAGATCCACCAGACACAAAAGGCCACCTGAGTATCTTCACCAAGAGATGAGCAACCTGTGTGAGATGCCACAACAACCAATATCTTATCAAGAGGCCACCCACTGTCAAGACTGGGAAAAGTGGCAGACTGCTATGGAACTAGAGATGAAGTCTCTTCAAGAAAATGAAGTTTGGGATTTGGTCAAGCTGCCAGCAGGAAGAAAAACCATTGGTAGTAAGTGGGTTTACAAACTTAAAACAGGTGAAGATGGATCTGTTCAGAGATACAAGGCCAGATTAGTGGCACAAGGCTTTACACAAAAGTTTGGCACAGATTTTGACGAGACGTTCTGTCCTGTCGTACGGCAGGAGTCTCTACGCCTACTGATAGCCTTATCAGTACAGCACGGTCTAACCCTTCATCAAGTCGATGTGACTACTGCCTTCCTCAATGGGTCACTGGAAGAGGAAGTGTTTATGCAGCAACTAGAAGGTTTTGTACGCTCTGGAGAGGAGGAGTTAGTATGCAGATTGAAGAAAAGCTTATATGGCTTAAAGCAGTCTCCTCGCTGCTGGAATACCACACTAGACACCTATCTAAAAGAGCTTGGTTTCACCCAAACAGCAAGTGATCCATGCATTTATCATCGTATTTTGGAAAGAGACACAATGTTTATTGGGGTCTATGTGGACGACATAATTCTAGCCGGAAGTACAGAGAAACAACTTAAGAAAGTTAAGCATGATCTATCAAAGAAATTTGACATTAAGGACTTAGGAAAGCTCAAATACTTCCTGGGACTGAAAGTAGTACAAGATGTAGACAACCAATCACTATGGATTGGACAACCAGCCTATACAGAAAACATTCTGTCAAAGTTTGGAATGCAGGATGCAAAACCAACCAGCACTCCAGTGAATGTCAGCTCCAAGCTCCAACCAGCAACAGATCAAGATGAGCCAGTTAAACAAACTGAGTATCAGTCAGCAGTTGGAAGTCTCATGTACCTAGCTGTGAGTACCAGGCCTGACATAGCCTTCGCAGTCAGCAATTTGGCAAGATTTAACTCAAATCCACAGCAAGAACACTGGACAGCACTAAAGCGAGTCTTAAGGTATCTGAAGGGTACAGCCAACCTTGGAATACGCTACTGCAAAGAAGGTTTGAACGAGTGTATTGGATACAGCGATGCAGACTGGGCTGGAGACGTCTCTGATCGAAAATCCACCTCAGGATATATTTTTATGCTTAACGGAGGAGCCATTTCGTGGAGCAGCAGAAAACAAAAGTGTGTGGCACTATCGACTGCAGAAGCAGAGTACATTGCACTATCGGCAGCTGTTCAAGAATGTATTTGGCTAAACCAACTCAGCAAAGAAATGGGAAAAAGATCTGATACAGTCACCATCTACGAAGACAACCAAGCAACCATTGGCATGGCAAAGAACCCACAGTATCATGGTCGTGCCAAACACATAGACATTCGTCATCATTTTGTTCGGGAACAAGTCTCGCTTGGAACCATCAAACTTAATTTTTGTCCTACAACAGAGATGATAGCAGATATATTGACCAAAGGACTGCACCGTGATCAATACTGTAAACTACGAGAAAGGGCTGGAATGTGTGAGTTACATCAAGTCAAGTGAGGAGGAGTATTAGAAGATGTCCTTTTTGTTTACACTTGGACTTAATGTATACATGACTTTGATTATGTCATTGTTGCTAGTAGTTGTATGTAAGAATGTTAATTAGTCATTAGTTGTACATTGTTTTCCTGTAACTGTCTTCTTTGTGTACTAGTGTTGCTTCTTTGTCTCTGAACAATAGCTCTTTGTTTGTAAAGAGGCCCTGCGCGTCTCTATTGCATTACTTATCTTTGTAACACACTCTTCTTTATTATTATTGCTAAAAACTTTGTCACAGTTAAAACTGAGTGTGGGTTGTCTGCAGAATTTAGTGAAGCCTTTAGATATTCTCGTAACTCTTGCTAACAATTTAGAGTACAAGTAACTACTGTATATATACACACAAACTCGAGCTCAAATGTGATTCATAGAATTATGAAAAAATGAGAACAAACAAGTAAAAAAGAAAACATTGGAAATGTAATGAGACATATAGGAATGGCCAAATCATAAAAAGAAAGCAAGCAAGATGGAATGGCTGTTTGAGTGTGTAAAGAATTATTCCTATGGGCAACATGAGGGACTCAACATGGGAAGAGAGTACTACATGTAGCCCACACAGGAAGAATTCTGCACACACTCAAACAGCCATTCCATCTTGTTTGCTTTCTTTTTACGATTTGGCCATTCCTATGTCTCATTATACATTTCCAATGTTTTTTTTTTACTTGTAACAGATAATGTACTTTTCCAAATCTAAATTCTCAAGTCTTTGTTGATGCTAGAATTGTGTTTTGATAATTATGTTAGTAATTTCTAAGGTAGCCAATGATGTTCTTGGTTCTCTAATGTAGAATGAAACTAATGCTCTAATGTTTGCTGTGTTGTTCAACAAGACTGATGTTGCACTGATGCTACTACAAGTGCCACACATCAATGTCAACATGCAGGAGAAGGTAATTGCCAAGTGCATTAGTGCAAGGCATTTTTTGTGAGGTTAGATCTGGTAGGTATATTATTTATTATGTATGTTGTGTGTCACAAGTACAAAGTACAATAAAGGCACCGGTGGTGCACAAGCCTTGGCGGCACACTCTGTCACTTGTAACTGACTTGTGATGAGGCAGCATAAATCACAGACAGAGATGAGCAATGCTATATGATTATGTCAGCTGTTGTCATATGCTACTGCATGNGATTATGTCAGCTGTTGTCATATGCTACTGCATGCCTATGGGCTACCTGAATCATGTAATATCAGTACAGTACTACTTGGTGACCATGCAGCTTAGCTGAAGCATATGTGACACTGAGTGGAAGCACTGGTAAATACACTGACACAACTAACTTGTAAGCTCAGAATTTTAGCTTGCAATCAATTGAGTTACTTACCTGTGCAAGCAGCTAAGCCACCTGAGCCAAGCACATCACATCCAGAGGCTTAGAGCCAAAGCTCTGTCATCTGAAGCACATCCAGTCCAACTGTATTTCTAGATAACGCACACTATACGTGGGGTGTGATTTATGGGTGCAGTTTCGTAGGTAAGCGTTCAGAGAAGCACAAAAGCCTTGTATCTCAGAAACTACAGTGTCTTGCAAGATTCTACACAACCATCGATAATTTCGATTCATGAACGTACCTTCGGTTTGAACCATAGAGCGGCCATTCTTCACATTATCCCGTAACAGACAGACGCACACACACACACACACACACACACACACACACACACACACACACACACAAAACTTGACGACTACCGTAATCCTCTGCACGTGATACTCACGCGCCGAGGCTTAATAATTGCTACGTGACGTCACAGATATTATGTGTGGAGCATGACGTCACGTATAGACTTTTAGCCTTCCAATAATTTTGACCTTTACCTGCATGATTATTATGGCCACCACTTGTTAATTCTTCTCCCTCAGAGGAGGTTCGACAGGGTTGACCTTTGCTTGACCTTTTGTAATTAAAGTCCTCCACCCGCACATGTAATGTATTGAACACACGGAGGACATGGAGGACTTTAATTGCAAAAGGTCAAGCAAAGGTCAACCGTGTCGAACCTCCTCTACCTCACCCTATATTCAATTCTGCTTAATTAGCTGTTTTCTTGTCTTAATGCTGTTGACTATTATATACCTGATCATTATATGGGCACCACTAGTACTTTATCAATCACCCTCTCCCAAGCAGTGTTATTTTTAATTTTAAATTTTTATTTTTTTCCTTACTCTTATTCATTCCACGTTAATTATCTGTTTTCATATCTCAAGAAGGACCTAGTGTATGCCCTTAGCCATGCTAGATACTCTCTTAATCTGTTGTTTGTGTCAGCTAAGACTGGGCAGGACTGTATTTTGGCCAATTTTGTTGTCAAAAAGTTACCATTTCTTATCACTTGCATATAGCGTGGTTTGACTGCTCTCATGATGGCTGTCAGAGACAACAACATTGCTGTAGTGAGGGCACTGCTAGGAATCAATGGGGTGGCTGTAAACATACAAGAAAAGGTGAGGGTTAAATTGATATAGCCATTCTGTAAAAAAAATATTATTGTGAGCAACTCATGTCTATATGCATGCATGTGTCTCACTAATTTTAAAATATTCTATTCCTCACAGACTGCTGGTTGGAGTGCGTTGTTCTTTGCCTGTGAAAAAGGTCACTTAGAGATTATTGACCTCCTGCTCAATGCTGGAGCAGACACCACCTTAAGAGACAAGGTAATGGTAGGGGAAAGGGGAGGGGGAGTCTAAATCCAGGCAGATTGTACTGAAATAATATGAATTCTTAGCTTATACATGGTGTCATATGTCAGTGTTCCATTGGAGATGGTTTCCAAAGAAAATGTTTCAGTGATGTTGCATGATACTTTAAAACATACATGTACATGTAAATTATTAGTGCGCATATTCACTGTGCATGTTCTTTGGTTATCCCTATAGTGCTTTGATAAATGTTAATCACACCCACAATGATAATGGGCATTATCTAGAAATATACTACCGTCAATAACTACATGTTTATCATATAGGAGGGGACGAGGACACTGAGAGGGTAGTGGGGGGTAGGTCAAAGTCAGTGCTGACCATAAATGTGTTGAGACTAGGTAACTATTATGATTCAGCCTTGATTCTCAGCATATATGGGGCATGCAGTGATGTCATATTATACGTTCCATTGGAGTTTCCAAAGAAAATGTTTCAGTGATGTATGTTGCGGGATTTTTTAAAACATGCACGTATTTTTGATACATTTACTTCCATAATCACACTGTCTTCTTGCATCTACCATAGATTGGGAAATTTTTGTTAATAAAATATTTTGTAAGTAAAATTTTCCGGTATTTCAGTAATTTTCGTAAATACGGTACATCCAAAAAACTTCTAATGGGTAATCACATTCAAAAGTTCATGTTTAAGATTTTTGCAGATTTTAATTTTTCATAAATGCAGTGTTATATATATATGAAAATTTTTGAACTACGAAATTTCCCGATCTACGGTTGTAGTGCTTTGATGACTGTTGATCACACCCATAATGATACATTACAAGAAATAGAGGACATTTGTGGCTACATGCATAAATTTGTACTACATGCATCTCATTATCTGAACGCCCACGCATTTGTAGTAAAACAGCTGAAAAGGGCCAAATAAGCTCAAAAACCCTCTAAATTTTTCATACTTTTGCTTATTTAAAGTTTAATAGGTTAGATTTTTACTTGGTACGGTTTAAAATCTATTCTCCAACCTTTTAGGAAGCTGTAGGCCAAGTCTTGGAGCCCAGGTCCGTGATTTAGTCTCTGACATTCATGAATATTTACACCTACTACGAACTACTCTAGTACTTAAGCGCCTATCAGTTTGAGCATGCTCAGAACGCATTTAGGGAAAAAACCATTTCCCCACTCCCCCTTGTTGTTCTATTTAAGAGGTACGGATAAAATTGAAATCAGCAATGTTCAAGCATTCTAATAATACCAAGGTTGTTGTTTTGCGTAAGTTTCAGGGGGTGGCGACTCCCATATGTACTGTACTTGGAGCCGCGACCGCGGTCAAGATCTTGACCGTCCAAAATTTCCATTTTGACCGTTGACCTTGCCTAAAATTTGATTTTGACCGTTGACTGAGCGGTGAAATTCGCGCTTGACTGACGACGTTTACCAACTAAAAATTTGATTTTGACCGTTGACCAGCACTAAAAACTCATTTTGACCGTTGACCAGCACTAAAATCTCATTTTGACCGTTGACCGTCATCTTGACCGCGGTCGCGGCTCCAAGTACAGTACATATGGGAGTCGCCACCCCCTGAAGTTTACCCTCTGACATTTTATAGAATGTATCTATGGTAGTGATTATCATAAAATTTAAGCGTATTTCGTTCTGTTTTAAACTTAAAGACTGATAGAATATATATTTATAGCTTCATTCCACTGGTTGCCTTCTTGATTTGAACACTGTGCTTCTGTAAATCTTCACTTTCTCTAAAGCTGAAAATNTAAAAACTCATTTTGACCGTTGACCAGCACTAAAATCTCATTTTGACCGTTGACCGTCATCTTGACCGCGGTCGCGGCTCCAAGTACAGTACATATGGGAGTCGCCACCCCCTGAAGTTTACCCTCTGACATTTTATAGAATGTATCTATGGTAGTGATTATCATAAAATTTAAGCGTATTTCGTTCTGTTTTAAACTTAAAGACTGATAGAATATATATTTATAGCTTCATTCCACTGGTTGCCTTCTTGATTTGAACACTGTGCTTCTGTAAATCTTCACTTTCTCTAAAGCTGAAAATTCTGTTGAATATGCATATCTCATTTGCATATAATTAATGAACACAATTATTCACCTCAAAAACATGAATCTGATTAAGGTTCCGGGATACAGGCAAATTAATTGCAAGACCACACTGCACATTATTCAATATTTAGCAAAAAATGCTCATTGCACAGTGCTGAGACTTAACACACTAGTTCAGCTATAATTTATGCTACTCTAGGCTGAATTTGGTTGTTAGCACAAGTTTAGCTAACTAAAGCGAAGAGCTCAAAATTTAGCAATTTTTTGACGTCAAATATTTGCAACAGTAGGCTTAGTGGAGTGAATCAAGGCAGACACGCAGAAATCCAACTGTAATTGTGAGGGTCTAGCGAAGAGTTTTTAAAAAATCGCTTACTTGCTTGGGAAATATAGTGAAGTTTGTTGATTCTTGACTCACGCTGAGGTCTGGTCTGCTCACTGTACGAGTGTTTCTTTCATTCTACGAAGCAGTATTCCACAAAAACTCTTCGCCAGTCCCTAGTCAGTATAAAAAACAAGCTCTGAAAGCACTAGAGCAAAGATGAACTGCCTTATCTATGGCTATGTTTGACGTCAAAAATTTTATGGCCATATCTCTGCCATTTTGAACTAAACTGATACTGATTTTGACGAAAAAATTTTGTTTCGTTTAATTAAATGCAAACGGTATCCCGGAACCTTAAATCCTATGTTACACACTACATAGGGCATTTGTTGTAATGAATGGGCATTATCTAGAAATTCTGTATTGTCAATAACTGTATGCTTGTCGTCAACTAATGTTGTGTTGTTCTGTTCCTCTGTAGTCTGGAGACACTGCACTGGATGTAGCCATGGTACACAAGAGAGAGGAGGTCATAGCAGCACTCACACACCATGCTTCTAAGGCTCTTCCTTCCTCAGCCAACAACCAAGAGCAACAGTCACCAGATGGGCCTGATAAAGATGGCCAACTGGAGACCACACCCACTGAACAAGTCAGTGAAAGCAGTCGTGTACATGCACAAAACTATGCATCAAAATAGGACATATCCTGATTTCTGACAGTACCGTATTCGCTCTAATTATTGGAATATTGAAAAATAAATATTTCTGCAACTGTTCAACTAGTAATTAGAAAGCACTAAAAATAGATATGGTCAAACGTTCCAGTCATTCAGAAAGATTTTAGTAAAGTGACAAAAGCTTGCCAAGATGGAAAAGTATAATTATATCTTTCAACACCTTAAACTCCAAAAAAGAAACAATCCAGCATATCCTATCTTTCTCTATTCAAAGCCAAATCATTAATGAGAGACCCAAACCGCCGAGCATGGTCCTGGAAAGAGTAGATCACCAATCTTAATTTTTGTTTTAATACATGAACAATCTCTTTTAGCTACTATAATTATATACATGTATAAAGATTCACCATTCCAATGTAGTTAGAATAACCAATGCAAAAATTTCTGAATTTTTTCTCTGTTCCATTCAATTAACGTTCCAATAATAAAAGCGAGTACATGCAGTATACTAGTTTACAGTAACATTTGTATCATGAACACATACACACATGCAGAGTGTAGAGGAAGCCCAGAGTGTTGGTGGTGTTCCTCCTGAAGGTAGTGACTCTGGTGCTCCTGCCTCTGTTAAACTGGTTGGTGACAATGAGAGGTCTTCCAGCTCTCAAGGAACACCAGCCACTGCCAGGACAACCTCAAGCAAGGTACTTTATGAGACATAGAAAAGAGTGTGGCCTCAGAAAGAATTTATTTAATATCCATTAATCTATTCAGAAAAGTAATATGATCCATCTTTGACTTTTTAGTGCTCAAATGATACATGTCAGTGATCACCTAAAGTCACCTTCTGGCGATCATCTATACTTTGACGTCAATTTGAAATGATTATTTCCACTTACAGTTGGAGGCCCTAAGACAGAGGGTCCTGAGGACTGGAGCACAGCTGGCTGAGGTGTTTGCCAGAATGATTCAAGAGACAGCTCTGAGACAGCAAACAGAGAAGAAGAGATTTTTAGAGTCAAACAAGAAAGCCTCAGAGAAGGAGGCTGAACGTGAAGAGGTAGAACTAGAATTTACAGAAATAATTAAACCACCACAATAATAATAATAATTATTAGTGCCAGAACCATGCATTCAAAATTAATGTTTTTGTTACTTTAATTGTTTCCACCAAATAATTCTTACAACTGGTTTGGTTATGCATATAACATACAACTTTAAATTTTTATTGTGTTTGTTAGGTTGTCTAAATGTGCTAATATATTATTATACAGTAGTCATTTTATAGATATCATACCAATTTTAATTAATTTTTTGTAATGCGCCTGCTTTATACCACTATTCAAACTCAAACTCTATAGTCCAGTTCCTTTGATTTTTGCCTCGTAGACTTCATCCAACTTCTCAGACTGCCCTGCACTGAAATGGTTCTTCCAATCCCCAACCACTCCCTTGCGTAGGAAAGGTTCTTCACCAGGATTACGTTTCATCCATGAGAAGTTAGCACTAGGGTTTCCCTTCATGGTTGCAAACGATGCCTTCTTTGCTATTTCTTCAACAACACCATCACTAACTTCACAGTCAATAAATTTAGCTATTTTCCGAACAGCACCAGACAGATCCTTCTTCATACTTCAAAAAGAGGATGTTTTTGTCGTCTCTGTGTCTCCACCAGCTGAGCACATGCTCAAACCAGCTCCCAAACATCACATTGCCAGCAATGAAGTCACGAAACAAGTCGTCCCACTCTAGACTGGCTGAATCCAGTGCCCGATGATGGTAGTAGAGAGACACAGCGACTTCCTTGGGATTGCGAGCTATGTAGATGTACTGCAAGGTGTCTGGCCGCAGTCAGAGTAGCACAATTGCATGAGGTGGTATATAGCTCATGCAGGGCCATTAAGGCCTGGGTCAGTATAGTTATGGTAACTAAGGCCAAGTTTTATGCAGAATTGGAATAACTTTCTAATACAATATGTCATCACCATAAAAATGGAAAGGTATTAACTTTTATCCATCCTTAATTAATTAGTCACGTGACCTAATTAATATTCATAGTATTCACGATTTAATTAAACGGAATAGAAGGAATGTTACCATGGCAACCAAAATTTATCACTTATTTACGACACTAAAATATTGATTTTCACCAAAGGATTTTTTATACTTTGTTGCTATATATGGAGAGCTATTAAACACTTTCCATTAAAAGCACGCTATATATAATTAGCTATATGCGCTAATTTTGACAAAAATGGCCATAAGTCTCCATAGAAACGATGTATTCAAAAAAGCTCTGCTCAAAATTAAGTTAATATTGTTCCGACTCTGTCATTAAAATTTGGTTGCCATGGCAACACTCCTCCTATTCCGTTTAATTAACTATTAGTAAAATTGTGTGTAAATTTAAATGGCAATTATATCTATGAATATTCGGTTTCATAACTTTGTCCTAAATGTTAAGTATGGATTATATTTTTCACTTATGTTAAAACATTTATGCTAAAGTAATGTATTGTTAAAAAATTGAGCGTTGAGAGGGGAAGTGGCTTGAAAAGGCTCGTGGTGATGGAAGGTCGTCTATGTTGAAGTCAGGGGAAACGTGTGGACTATATGTTTTATTGCCTCTAACCAAGGGACAGCTTCATTGACGTTCCTGGGGTCTTCTTTGCCTCCATTTCTGATGAGAGTCATTTCTGATGAGAGTCAGGAGGTATTCAGTCCACGTCATGCCAGACTTAGGGAAGGCCACCACCCACACATCATCAGCTGTCAGAGGTTGGGCCTCTCAACTTGTCAGTTCTTCTTCAATTGAATGTACACAACATGGTATAGTCAACATGGTAGGGAGTAGTCTGGCTCAGTGGCCAGACTCTTCGCATGGGGAGAAGAGTCTGGCTAGCCAGATCAGGTAGGGAGGTTACTCAGGTAGTCTTAGTCTCGCATGCCAGACCCCCAACGGAAAATGGGGGTCTGGTCACCACTGATTCCATGGACACAGGACTCAAAAAGTTGTAACGGCGGAATGCAATTATTACGTAAGTCGACAACCACACGCCCACGCAACACACAGCGTGCACTGAAGCACAATGGAGAGCGCTAGCGCTAGCAGTGTCTCTTATAAATGCTATCAGCCATCACTATGGACGCTCTAGGTGTTTTTTCAGCTTGTAAAATCACTTTAGGCAAGAGACCATAGCACAGAGACTTCCATACCCGGTCATGCACACGAACACGTACGTCCTTGCCACCCACAAAGGAAAGGATACCCTTTTCTTGTTCTGCTTTCAACTTCTTGTTTGTGTATTAAACTTACGGATCGAGTGGCAGCCTGTATTTTACAGCTTTTAGTAGCCAGAGTCGTTCCCAGGCCCCCAAAAGAGGGCCTGGTGTCTACTGACTGCGCATGCGCGTAATTCCAGCGAAAAAAGATTGATCTACAGTCCTACCTGGATTGGCTACTGCTGCTATTCCGCTCTTTTCTTCTGGAAATATATCAAGTAAGTGCTTGGAAAGAGACAAGCGTTCTTTTAGCTTTTCTATGCCTAGCGCTTCGAAAAATACCTATGACGTAATCCAGTCAACAGAGTATACGGACAATTTTACGGCGAAATTTACGATGTACCCAGAGTTTGGGTACAAACTGGCGCATGCGCAGTCAATATCTAGATACATACCGAAAAAAAAAAAAAAAAAAAAAAAAAAAAATACATACCGAAATACATACCGAAAAAAAATACATACCGAATACATACCGAATACATACCGAAAAAAAAAAAAAAATGGTGGTTGCCCCTGAAAGCGGGATCTCTGTGCTTGTGATGGATCAGTGGCGGATCCAGAGGGGTTTCCGTAGTTTCCGTGGAAACCCCCTTTTGGCCAGGCCAGCTTATAATTTTTTTATAAGAAACAATAAAAAGCTAACTTACAAGTAGAAAATACTTACTTGGAGAGTCTTGAGAGATAGTTTAGAACAAGAAATACGAGTAGAAAGCTTGGATGCTTGCACAAAACAGCTAGCTAGTCAGCTCACTAGCGCGATCGACGCTCGTGGTAAAGTGCAAAGTTCATGCAGGTGGAAAATGGGCGGGGCTGTACGCGTAAAATGGGCGTGTTTTAGCAAAAGTGGGCGTGGCTACCCCAAAATTTTTCGCGCGCTTCGCGCGCACTATTGTTAGAAACCCCCTTTCAAAAATCCTAGATCCGCCACTGTGGATGGGCCTCTTAATGCCCTCCAGAGGCTTGGTTTTCCTCTGCCAGCCCTTGCCTCAATACAAGAGGCTGGTGTATCACTGACAGAGGCTTCCTGGACTATCAGAAAGACTGCTACTGGACTGTCTGTCAGTCTCTTTTGGCCCTCTGAGACTTCTTCTGGCTCAGCTGAGGCCAAGTACTCTCTGGTTAGCAAGTCCAAGAAGAGGAAGATGAGAAGACAGAAGAAGAAGAAGTTAATTGAACCACCTGCTGCTGCAGCAGTGAATACCAGTCCTGTGCTTGTGAGCCGTGATGTTCCTGATGCTCTGAGTCATTCTTCTCCTGAGGCTTGTTCTCAGCTGTCTCAGTGCAGTGGTGAGGCCTTGGCCTCTCAGAGATGTCCCTCTCCTGATGCTCATAGTGTGTCTCCCCTGTCTCAGTGCAGTGGTGAGTCTCAGAGACATTCGACCTCTCGTAATGTTTCTCCCATGCCTCAGTGCAGTGGTGAGTCTTGGAGTCATTCGACCTGCTCTCCTGAAGCCTGTAGTGCTTCTCCTCTGCCTCAGTGCAGTAGTGAGTCTTCAGCCTCTCTGAGACATGAAGCTCGTTGTGTTTCTCCCCTGTCTGTGGGTAGTGGTGAGTCCTCAATCTCTCCCAGTGTGGAACAATCTCTTGACATCACATTGTGCCATCAGAGTCCTGAACTTGTCATCCCTGAGTCGGACCTGAGCCCAGCTGAAGTGGATCCCCCAATGTTTTTCTATGAAGCAAATGATACCCCTGGAGTGTGTGTTGATCGGGGCGATGGTAGTTTCAGTTGGTCTCCTGTGAAGGTCAGCAGGTCAAGTGTCAAGATTGGTGCCTTCCACTCTAGTGACTGTGGGAGCACTAGTGACCTTGACAGTGATGATTGCACCAGTCTCGACTACCAGCAAAGAGATGGTGTACCTGGATTTGTTATCGAATCCCACGATGATGTATTCTGGGCTCCGGTTGCTCACAGGACACGACTACGCAGCAAAGTTAAATCAAAACCTGGAACTTGATTCTGATCTCTCTCTCTCTCCTCATTTTTATTTGCTTATTTTTGTGATGATTGTTTGTGTGTGTGTTGTTCCCCCTTTCCCCCATTGCGCCTATGGTGGCGTGGAAATGAATAATAATAATAATAATAATACCAGGCCCTCTTTTGGGGGCCTGGGAACGAGGCTAAGCTTTTAGCTGATCAGAAAGCGAACGTGGGCGAAATTAAATTCCAACGTGACGTCAATGCAATCCTCGAATTAATCTGATTGGCAGCGCCAGAATCTGGCGCTGGCCGGTTACGCACGTATGAAGGGCCATTTAGGCCAAAAATCCACTAATTGGCGAACGCCAAAAATGGTTAACCACTTCCGTGTACCACACTTCCGTTCGCCAAAACGATCAACCAGATTGGCAAACAAATCAACCACATTGCATGCACAAATGGATAACCAGACTGTGGATAAATAGCTTGGTTCACCACTTTGCTTCACCATTTTTTGGTTAACGTTCACCATTTTGGTTCACCAGATTGGTTCACCATTTCAGGGTTCACCAGGTTGGTTCACCATTTGGGTTCACCAACTTGGTTCGCCAGATTGGTTCGCCGTTAAAGGGTTCACCAACTTGGTTCACCAGATTGGTTCATCATTTGGGTTCACCAGATTGGTTCACCAGTTTTGGTTCACCATTTTTGTTCTCCACTTTGCTTCACCATTTCGGTTCACCATATGGTGAACCGAAATGGTGAGCTTGGTGTTGATTTAGATTTATTTTGTATGTCTTATGACATTGTACTTGAATCAATGATGCAATAATATTGTACTTATTTTAAGTTGTCAGTTTGCATATAATAATTATTATTGTAGTATTGAAACTTGTAATAATTAAGTTATCCAGAAAATTTCCACAAACATAAAAGTATAACACTGCATGATTATCATAATAACATTTCATAGATTTTCTGTGCTGCGGATACATATATATACAAATTGAGTCCCCATGAATCACTTTGTTGGAGAGGATCAATCTTCCTTAACTCTTCAAGTTGTTCCTCACTAAGTATTAGTGGTTCCCGGAGTCCGATACAAAATTTAAAGTATCATCATTGGTAAGAGGGACTGGACTGTCATGATCAATACCAAAAGTTGATAAATCACTTTGGAAGAGCTCTCTTGTGGCAACAGGATCAGAATTTACATTATGTATCATTCCTGATGTCCACATTTGTATAGGGGACATAATTATTTTATTCTGAACCCAACCAGTGGCAATTCCAAGCATCTGCAAACACTCCTAAGGATCTGTTTATAATAATATGAGTATAAATGCAGCCTTCCCAGTTGAGTTGCTATACTATCCACACTTGTACGTCTTTGGAGTACACGTGGATGTAAGCTAATTTCAATTATTCTGTCCATTTCTGATAATACCACTTGAATACTTGAATACCCCCAGCTCGTCTTGGTTGCCTTGTACGAATCCTTCTTATCACCGTTCTGCTCATTCATATAGATGACAACAGTTTGATCTTCAGCAAGGTTCTTTTTTTAATATAATAATATCCTTTTATCCTTTATTATCCAATCCTGTACGTGAATGAAATGGTGAACCAAACAGTGGCAAACCAAAATGGAACAGTTGACCAAGTTGGTGAACCAAAGTGGTGAACCAAGCTGGTGAACCAAAATGGTGAACCAAGCTGGTGAACCAAAATGGTGAACCAAGTTGGAGCAGATCTGGTGAACAAATTTGGTGAACCAAAAAATGGTGAACCCAGATGGTGAACCAATCTGGTGAACCGAAGATGGTTATCCACTCTGGTTATCCATTTGTGCATGCAAAGTGGTCGATTTTTGTTTGCCAATCTGGTTGACCATTTTGGCGAACGGAAGTGTTGTACGCGAATTTCAAAGTGGTATACCATTTTGGCGTTCGCCAATTAGTGGATTTTTGGCCTAAATGGCCCTTCATACGCACGCGAGACTAGTAGGGCCAGGGAGGGTAGAGCGTAGTCTCGTCCCCAGACTCCACCCATTCTCCAAGGAGAAAGAGAGTCTGGTACGCTACGTCCAAATTCTTGGTTCTGCTGAGTCAGCATCAGACAGATATATCATGTGACCATGCATGGCTTTGTACTACGCGCATCACGTGGTAGTCCCTGAGTGTATTTTCAGTATTTGTCATGAAAAGTTAGAAGATCTGCATACTTAGCTGCCATCTCATAGTCCTTTTGTTCGTGACAAATGCCACTAGTGTGTCTGAGCTACACAATTATGGCACGGACAATCCAGAGAACTTGAAAACTATACAATACGACCTTGAATCGGATATCAGTGCTGGCACTAAGCTGCAGAAGGAAATTCACCACAAGCGTGACGTTAGTAAACAAAAATCTTTGAATAAAACTGGACTAAAGTCTTGCTAGACACTGTATGACAATCACGCGCACTTCTATTGAACATCATGTGACACCTTGAATTCTGCAATCTGATTGGCTTGCACGCTTTCATGAATGCTGACTCAGCAAGAACCAAGAATTTGGACGTAGCGTACCAGACCCCTTTTTCCCCTCCTTGCGAGGGGTGGGGTCTGGGCACGAGACTAGGTAGAGCGATGCAGAGCGATGCATGCATCTGCTAGTCTCGTGCCCAGCCTCTCCTGCCCACGTGCTACTCGCACGGGAAAAGGAGAGTCTGGTAACTAACGTACACATTCCTGTATCTCAGTTTGGAATTTGGAACTACCAATGAAATCGCAGGAAGAATGATTAGTAGTTCTACGTCATTGAAGATTGCGCAACACACGTAGATAGCTATGCCACATGTCTGTGAAGTTCAAAATATTCATAGACCAATAACACGTATCGCTTGGCTTCTTTATTCAATTAGTGGCAGCTAAACTCCTCCTTGAAATCCAAAGAGTTGTACGTTAGTTACCAGAGGAGGTACGACACGAGTGCGCCTTTGCTGAGCTGGCAAGTCTGTTAATTACATTCCAATCATGTGACCGCAATACTTCACAATGAGAGTTGATCACGTGCACCTGCTTTGCCAGCTCAGCAAAGGCGCACTCGTGTCGTACCTCCTCTGGTTAGTTACCAGACTCTCCTTTTCCCGTGCGAGTAGCACGTGGGCAGGAGAGGCTGCATGGGCACAAGACTATGCATCTGCAGAGGAGGTAGGACACACTTGAACTTTAGGTAATGAGGTCACTAATTAGAAATTGCAGACTCGCGTACAGGAAGATTTTTGAAGTTTATAAGCACAATATTCAAACTCAGCACCCTTGTTTTAGTTAGAGACCACTCTATTTTTTGCCATTCTGGCTCTTAGTAAGAGATAATGCAAGCATGCAAAAAATTAATTAACATTCCTTTCAACATTCCACAGTCCAGTAGCGGGAAAACAAGGGGTTTTGTAGTATTCTAAGGCCTTTTCTGAACTAAGCACTATCAATTTAGGGGGGCACCTCTCTTCTTTTCAGCTGCAGAGCCCTCGCTTCTGGAGATATAAGTAAACTAATCAGTGACCTCATTAGACAAAGGTCAAGCGTGTCCTACCTCCTCTGATGCATCTGCTGCACAATGTGTAAATGAGCCACGCCCTTTCCAAGATCACGTGCGTATCACCAGAGATTACTTGATGGAAATGTCCTCCTCTCCTCAGTATCGTGCTTTCCAAGCCCTTTACGATGTCCTTGTGGAAAGAGTAAAGTTTTCTGTTGAAGTAGTCGCCGCTAAGGCGTTTCGTCGTACCCTAATCACTTCCTCAAGCCTTGAAAATGCTTGCAATCAACACGAAAATCGAGCTGTTAGGGCTAACAAGCTTCTCCTGGAAATACTCTCTCAAGTTGAACAGAATGCGAGTAGCTTCTACTCTCTCCTTTCCATTCTAAAAGGTGAACCCAGCCTCCACCAACTTGCTGTGAAGCTGAACAGTGAGCTGACGGCTCAAGGAGGCCTACCAGATGAGGACATTGAGAGCAGCTTAAGTGAGGATACTGGTGAGTGGGTATGTGTGTCTTTGTGTGCTACAAGTTGTATAACTTTTCTATGATAAATATAGGTAGGCCACATAATTATTATACATATTATACATTTAATTTAATTTTGAGTGGACCTGAGTGCATTGGGAACTGAGGATATGGTATAACTGAGGAAAACTAAAACTCCGACTATGGTGTAATTAAGACTGATTGACCTCATTTATGTGCTGCATGCTGCCTGTTATGAGCCAAATCAAGGTTTATGTCAGTTTAACTTTGTACTTTTATTTTGAAAAGGAATGCAAATGCAAAATGCTGATGCTTAAGATAGCTATACTTAACACCAAATATACTTCAATTAAGTTGGTGGTGTTACAGTATATAGAGAGAAGACTATACCTGCGTAAATGGGTCAAGGAAGTTGAAAAGACATGCGAATAAACTAAGCTGTACTAAGTACAAGCGAGATTGCCTATAGAAGATGTAACAAAAGTAATCTGCTTTTTGTTATAGGCCTTAAATTCTCTGCAAGCATGGCCACATGCCGTGCACCCTATATAGACATCAGGGTAGAGATTTACTAGCAGATTACAGACATTGTCTATATAGTCATGTGCATGTTATGTTACTTTGTACACAGTGTTTCTACACAAGTATATATAATTATGCATTGTTTGAAATACTCTTCTCTCTTGGTGTATGCCTATATATAATATAGTGTAGATAGGTCAATGCACCATATAGAGAAGTTTCCACATATTAGCAGTGTATCACACCTTTAGCTAGGCAGTTTTACTGTACAGAAGCAATGCAGAAAAGTATATTTTGCCCCATATTTCTTGATTAAAGCTAGTAATCAAAATTATACCCTGAGGTCATAATCTATAGCCTTTTAGAAGCATTTAAAATTTGATACCAAAATTATTACCTTTGGAGCTTTAGTCACTCTGCCGTTTGCAATGAAAGTCTGGTAAGGGTCAGCATACTTTTGTATGGAGCAAAGCCACACCCACTGAAACTCATGGCAATATCTCTATTTATGTGAAAGTAAAGAAAATTGATACACACATAAAATCAGAGTGCTAAATTAATTGACACACAAAATGTGTTATCTAAATGTCTCCAGTTTTAGCACAACTACACACGTGCTGATTTTAGTGTGTTAAGCCCAAAAGTGTGCCGATTTGAGTGTGCTAAGCCCAAAATTGTGCTGATTTGTGCTGTGCTAAAAATTTCACTGTTTCCAATGCCCCCACAATACTATAAATTTAAAAATAGTTTTTTTTTCAAATTTACAACTAAGAAAAATTACTTGATGACAAAAATCAAGGGTGTATACATGTAACTGTGATACAATGAGTATACAGTGAGAAATAATTGAAGATTATTACATCATGACATATGTTAACAATGAACCTTGATCTTGACATTAAGTCAGGTTGTCTGATTTTGACAGTTGTTGCCAATGTTTTCAGTATATGCGGTTTAAACTAGTTCCACTAAAGTTTCTCTTGATGCAAAAAGACCACCATTGACAAGCTGTACAATTATATAAAAAGAAATTTGTTATATAGTTATTATATAATACACATCTTTCCGTGTGTATGGAATATAACTGCACTGACAAGGGCATTATTCCATATACACGGAAAGACATGTAATAACTGTTTTGTAGCAAGCTGGTTTGTATAAATGATAGTAGCTAGCCTGTAAATGACTAGCTAGCAAATAGCTAGCAATTAAGTCTATAGATACTGCTTTCTGTGGGTTTGAAAATGAGAACCCTCAATTACCAGAAGAGTGCTGGATTGCATGAAGGCATGGTTTGTTGAAATTTGACTAGCTATAGTCTATAGGCTAGTACGATACAAGCAGCTACAAATCTGTAGCTATGTAGCTATGGAGTCTCTTGGCAGGCTAGCGAGACTAGCTGGAGCCTTCTCTGTTCAAAAAAAAGCAGCAAGAAATTTGAAAATCTGCAAGTGAACAAACAAAATGGCAACCGGATTTTTCAAAATTTGTCTGTGTCCATCACTGAGTCCTTCTCAACTGAAACTTGACTCCAGTGTTGTGAGTATTCTTGTATGTACGACTTGTAGCAGTTTGGTAACTAGCTATATAGCTTAAGTAACCGCCTGACCACATGTACCGTGCAATATCACATATATACTCACTGTCAAGTGGGCTACAAAAGGCTACAGTAATTCAGCACACAAAGTACATGACCGTAGTGTGACTATACACATGCACTAAGAAATGCTCACACAACACACAAACTTGCTTACCTATTGTACAAATCGAAGGGAGCACACAACTAAGTTTGAAAGTACTGTACTTGCGTTTGAACAGGCTCTTGTTGTCACTAAGTAGCAAAATGATTTGAAGCAACAGGGGACAGCGGCTGCAATGCGTGTATGGGGTATAGCTATACATCATACAATACTATGGCAGACAATTTATATTTTTTTACCTGAACTTATACTGTCTTGTGTGTTGAGGATATCACTTTGAAGTTCAATCAATGGGCAAACTGCAGCTGTGTGTGGTAAAATTATCATACTGTGGCTGGTAACCCACACTGACAAAATGAATAGTTATTCAGTTTTCTTACCTCAAACATGGAACTTTGGGTAGCAGGCTTTCATCCTTTTCTAAAACTAAGTTCTTCTAGCCATTCTTTTGCCATTTTACGCTTCTTAAACCAGTCTTTCAGTGTCTCTCAAAAAATTTCCCCAGCAGCTGCTCAGCTAAGTTCAAAAATGAGCTACTGAGCATGCTCAGTTATGATCTGATATTCAAATGAATGCTCATAAGTATATTCATAATTTAGCATAGGTTGTGCTAAACTTAATAGCACAAAATAGCACAATTGTGCTATTTTGGCTAATTCTCTCAGAAAATTGTGCTGTTTTGATGTGCTAATAGGCAAAAAATAACGATTTAACATAAAATTGTGCTAAATTCTGTTGTCAAACAGCACAAAACATGCCAAATCAGGCTTTTTTGACACAGTTTTGCTGATTTGACACAGTGATGGTAAGCAAAATAACACTCTCCTTTTATGTGTGTACCCTGCCATGGTGTACTAGAATCTATTATAGGCATCAGAAAATCAGCTCCAGTGTTTGTAGAAAGTTAGCTGCTTTCTGCCGTTTCAGTTTGAAGAAAGAAGGTTCTTGGCTCCATTACCTGTGTACATTGAGCAGTGATAATCACATCTTGGTCCTCAGTTCTCACTAATTGGCACCTGCTGGATAAAAGGCTAGACTCATCAGAGCCGGCGGAAGCTAAAATGTAGTGGTCAGGCGTTTCGAAGGAACGTGCCTCGCTAGGGGGGTCTGGGGGCATGCCCCCCCAGAAAATTTTGCAAATTTAGGTGCTCTGAGAGCCATTCTAGGGCGATTTTGAGACAATTTGCTACAGTTTTAATCGTATAATAACTTGAATGCGCTCTCGCTGCTGACTCTGACACGATTTCCACAAGATAATTTCTAACGTTGACGATCATTACCAGTGAACGTTGACGACCATTACCGATTTCGCGTAAAAAAGTGGTCCGGTTTTCGCCGGACCAACCGGACCGGTTCTGCCGGCCCTGCTCATTTACAAGTCAAGGTCTATAGACATGAGCGTTTTGAGGGAAAACTTCTTCATATGTATTATACAGTCTCACAACCACATGATAATGTTTATCCACCATATACATCTACCACATGCATGTACACTAGCTTCGTATACCCATGCAGGCTCTCTCCTTTAACCTTGCACTAACGGCAAGGAAAGAGAGAGCCTGCTTGGGATCCCACGTTAAGCACATGAACCTCAAATATGAATATGGGTGAAATCGACCACAATTCATGTGCTGGTCTGGTACTTTTGTCAGTGCTCTGCTGCAGCAGTCTAATTTTCTTTCTATTATAGCTTCTATTTAGTACCTATTAGTAAATGCTGCTTTGTAGCTAGCAGCGTGCTATAGTAGTGCACTATTTAGGGTGAGATACGGTTCAATCGACTACTCTAGTCATGCGAAACAAAGATGCAGATACGTTTTATGTAACTATTTACTCGAAAAAATTGTCTTGTTATGTATGGTTACTCTAGCTCTTAGTCCAAAGATTTCACGTTTTATTTCAGTATTGCTAAAATTCTGAGTAGAACTGAACTGAGCTAAAACCCTTCCACGGAAAATATGCGTGGGCAGTCTGATTGCCTCGACTGTGTTCTATATATTATAATAAAAATTTTATAAAAGTTAGGAATGGGCAGTGCGGTAAAAAGCAATGAAACAAGGCAAGTCTCTGAATTTCGGCACATGCATGACTACTTCATTTTCATGAGTCAATTGCAAGTTTGAATTCCATCATTCAATGATAATTGTCAGCCATTTGGCTCATGAGTCAATGCAAGCAATCACTTGAATAATTTAGATAAGGTAACAAGCATGTAGAGTGTAGATACACAGTAGTATATGAGAGTTGAATACAAAAAATGAAGTATAGTCATGTGCCGAAATTCAGAGACTTGCCTTGTTTCATTGCTTTTTACCGCACTGCCCATTCCTACACTTCTAATTTTTTTAAAATTTTTCATATGCTTGCATGTTCATTCACTTTTTTAAACACAAAGGTGCTCAATTGCATGGAAAGAATCATACAGCAGAGACTGGTCAGTCTCTACAACAGAAATGTGCATTTGATGCGCATGCGCATTATATGCATGCATGCAACCACGTGGTATATGGACGACCTTTACCTATGTCAATAGGCTAAATAAAAAGTACAGTATTTTTAAGCCTCAGCGCGTGCGTAGCACGTGTAGAGGGTTACGGTAGTCGTTTTGTCTGTCTGAAGAAAGACAGCTCTACCAACAAAATTGATGGCACTTATGTTCATAACTCATATTTTTTGCTGTTCAAAACACTGTAGTTCTTGAGATTTGAGACTTTTGTGCTTGTTTGAGCGCTTAGCTTCGAGGGTACGCCTACTAATTTGGTGTGCGCTATCTAGAATTTCTGCTGAATATACAGTGTTCCAAATGAAGAGAGCAAACTTTTTGAATTTGGGTTATTTGCCACTTAACCTATCAATGCTGAGTAGAGTTGGGCATTACATAATGTAATTGGATAATTTGATTACTGGAGAATTTAGTAAAAGATGGGCGGGGCTATCACGTGACACCTCTGCAGCTGTATGGGCTCTTTTATTGAGGTGATTTTTAAAAGTTTTTAGCATTTTTCTTCCACAAACCTTGGAGTTAAGCTCTCAATTTTCATTCCATGATAATACCCCCTGAACTGCATCTTCACAGTAACTATAGTTTCTTAACTCAAAAGGCATTCTTCAAGATAACAAAAATATCAAGTTTTAGAGGGGTAAAAGTTTTTAGCATTTTATTTCTGCAAACCTGTGAGTTAAGCTCTGATTTTTTAAAATAAGATAGAAGACATGTTGGTTTATTGATGCATGTAAAAGCTGAGCTCTTTGCACACTCTTCTTAGTGTTTAAGTTGAAGGAAAGTAGTTAGCCTGCAATACAGCCATTTGGATGATGTAATATGATGTCATAAGTGTAGTGTGTAGTTATCTGATGTCAATAAGCACAATATGTTTACTATGTAATGATGTGCAGCTGCCGTTATGTAATACGTAGTAAATTGTCATTTATTCATTGTGATGTCATCAAAATGGTGCTAGGAATGTACTACTGCTATACTAAACTTTGTCAAAACTGCTGGCTATAGACAGCAAAAGCATTTTGGCAGTAGATTAATGCTTAAATAGTGAAATTTTGTGTGAAATTCAGCTCTATTTTGGATCAGTGGGTAAAAATTAGAGCAAGATTAAAAAGTTTGCTCTCTTCATTTGGAACACTGTAGACCTTTTCCACGCGGGAACAGTAGTGATTTTTTAATGAGATGCATGACATGTTATGACGAATTGTGACGATAGACACGCTCCTTGGTGGGCAAATTTGTATAGTAGTGATACTGCCAAGCTTGAAAAGAGCACTTCAGTGAGGAAGGATGCTTCAGCCAGCTTCTCAGGTAATTGTAAACTAATTCATACTTCACTAGAACTCTCATTGGTTTACTCAAAATGTTTGTATATATATGAAACACAAGTAAGTCCAGTTCATGATGGCTTTTACATGCTATTAAGTTCTTATGTAGTGTGGTGCTATTTTCTCAGATTTGTTGCTATTCGAAGTTTTTATGGACACTTCTCCATGTTTTATCTGGCTTGCTGCTTCTATTTCCAGTAGAAGGCTCTTTAGTTTGCACTAAACTTGGCCTCCAGTATCAGCCAGTACAAAATTCCATTCGCTTGCCCACCAATGGGCGTGGCCTATGTCATAACGTGTCAAAATACGTCACTTCCACTTGTTTCGCGCTACTGTGCGCGTGGAAAAGGTCTATAAAAAATACTGAGAAGCAATGCTGCATGCATGGCTCTTTGCATAGCTGTTGGTAACTTAGTGTTGTTCGGCAAGACAGACAGGAGTTGTTCTGCTTTCTATGTAAGCATATAGGGCATGCAAAGACTTTACTGGTACCAGCTAGATCATTCATCAGTGGTTAGCTAGGCTCTTAGACACAGCTCAGTGTTACAGGCCAGACCGCTTTGACCGTGGCAGCAGCTGAGTATTGCAACGCATGTATAATTGTAGCAGAGCTCATCCGATTCTGGTTCATAGTCTGTGACACGTGCTGCTTCACCACAGCCGTGTTATGCCGGCCACTCATGGATCACATCATCCTGTAGTACAGTGATATTGAGTTATGACCGTGACACACTCTTTTACACTGTGTATGCATATAAGTGTACTAGCTAGTTGAGTGCGCCGAGGCTTATGCACCATCGGTGCCTTCATATGATTGAGAGTTTCAAAGCTGCCTAGATTTTGTTTGCTGCCTTTTCGCCAGCAGACGAGTCAAAAAGGACGTATATACTGTGCATCAAATGAAGTCCCACTATATGCATGGTCAAAGTTGGCTCAATGCCTTTTGTTTGTCTGGAAATTGCGTTTAAGTAAGTCAGTTAGGAAGGAGAACAAAATTGCACTCTAATTGTGGCTTCTCGCCAGCGCTGCAGCACTCTCTCCAGAGTGCTCCAGGAACTTTCTGCCTGTTTTCTTGGTTAATACAATAAGCAAACCTTCTGGGGGAGGCTATTAAATGCATTTGAAGGCTTAGCTTTCTTTCCCTGAAAGTTTACAAGCATGAACATTTTGTATTGTGTCAATGAGGCAGTCGGCCCATTCCTACTCTACGTACTACCGTACGTATGCATTCTATACGTATACCTAAAGAGTCATGTGCGTGATGTGGAATTCCAGGCTCTCTCTTTCCTTGCCCTTAGTGCAAGGTCGAAGGAGAGAGCCAGTTACCAAAAATGACGGGACACAGACTTAAGTTTTCTCCGTATACTAAAAAAATTGCTCCATGTCACGTTCCATTGAAAATTTCTATTGGTGTCCTTCCTGAGCGAGTGCAAGTATATATATAGCCAGAACTCTTCCCATTATCACAATTCTTCAATCATATATAGTCACAACAATCTGTATTCACTGAAAACCGTTGGCTACCAGAGGTATACTGATTTTATAAACGGCGATCTTGTTTTTATTATTATTATTATTATTATTATTAGCTTTACAGTGACTGAACAATTGATTTGTGATGGTGGGTATAGAAAATAACGTAATTATTAGTGGTATGATGGTTTTCTTGTTTTAGGTCAGTCCCTGATAGTCTGATCCACTTATAAGGAACATGCAGCTATTAAATTTGAAAAAGTATATACATAATACATAGTGAAACAAATGGTGAGAACAAGACATGAACAACAATGTCGACACAATAAAAACAATAATTTGAACAACCAATGATAATATTACTAGTAGAGGCGATTAGAAGAACATGGGCAGATGAGCTGCATGGTAGCTACAAATTCTGTCTGGATCAAAGTTCGCAGTAAAGTTAGTCCAGAGATGTTTATTGAGACGAGCTTTTATAGTTTCAATTGTTAATGACAAGTCCATGATGTTGGGTGGTATTTTGTTCCATAATCTGACAACTCTATTGAAATAGAAGTGCTGAGTGGTGGATGTTCTATTAAAGCTTTAGTTTGAGCTGGTTTTTGGTAGCTGACCTGGTGTTTGATCATCGATGTAACAAACGTGATGTACTTATGGATGTTCATATTGTCTTCTGAATCTTTGAGGCATTTAACCAGAAACATCAAGTCCTGAAGGTCATACCAGTACATCAATGGTAGCAAATTCAAAGCAAGAAGCCTGTCTTTATAATTAGACTGAGAATCATTCAGTATATATATCTTCTTTGTACTCTTTCAATATTACTGATGACCTTATGGAAGCGAGGTCTCCACAACGGAGAGCAATAAGTTAGGTGTGATCGAATAAGAGAAAAATAGAGCATTTTCTTTAGGTAGACCGTTGCAGATGTTGGAAGGGTCCGTCTAACTAGGTGGAGTGAGCCATATATATTGGCTTTTGACAAGATTTTTTTGTAATGCTCAGACCATGAAAGATCATCTCTAACTGCGATATACCCAGATCAGTTTCAGTGTTTGAGAATTCTATCACATTTCCGGATAGGTATATAGTAGTGCCTGATCATGAGTTGATCAGTGATACTTGAGGCTCTGCTGAGCATGTATATACTTTAACACACAGTGCTGGCGGAAGCTAAAATGAAGTGGTCAGGTCGGGGGCGGAGCCCCAGTGCACGTTTCGAAGAAACGTGCTTTGCTAGGGGGGTCTGGGAGCATGTCCCCCCAGAAAATTTTTGTAAATTTAGGTGCTCTGAGAACCATTCTAGGGCGATTTTGAGATAATAAGCTGCAGTTTTAATTGTATAATAACTTGAGCACTCTAGCAGTTGACTCTGCCACGATTTCCATGAGTTAATTTCTAACGTTGACGATCATTACCAGTGAATGTTGACGACCATTACCGATTTCACGTAAAACAGTGGTCCAGTTTTTGCCGGACCAGCCGGACCGGTTCCGCCGGCCCTGACACATGACACTTGTCTGGATTTAATAATTATTGAAGACTGCAGTTTGCGCACCACTGTTCAACATCAAATAGCTAGGTCAACTTGGAGTAAGAGTTGATCATGAAGTGAAGTGACAACATGGATGATCTTAGACACGCTCTCCCAATAGGCTGCCATACAAAATTGTTCAAAACTGCCAGACCAGCTGTCTTCAAATTTCAATATTTCAGAACTGCAAATTGCTGGACCACCTCCCACTTCGGAATTAGAGAGAACTAAGATAGCTATTTATGGATACATCCACAGTATTACGTAGAGAAGTGTCCCTATTTTTATAATGATCTGCCAAAATAGGTAAAAATTACACTTTTTGCATATTTAAATAGAAATAACATCACAATTGCAAAAGTGGTGAATCAGCAAAATTGCTAAAATACCAGGTGAAGTCTATTCGCTAGCTAGTGATGAGTTTCATAGTTGATTCTTGCTTAGTAGCCCTTTCTTTCATCCATTCAAGTGAGAGAAGTGGAGGCTGATCCTTGTAAGTCGCTTTTACGCAAAACTAATCAGTATTCATAAAATTAGCATATTCAAATTTTTAGTTGTAAGTGGGCGTTGTATTGATGTCCACTGTTGTATGGAGCATTTCTGGTAACGAATTCTCTGTAACATATATACGTATGGGCTCACACAGCAGTATACGTGAAAGTTAGTAACGCAAGAAATGTTTGGCTATAGAGTCATCTGTGAAAGCTTGACACCACCAAACTTTCCTGCTATACGGTATTCAGTATTATTATTGCAGGGCTTAACAGTGTAACATGGGGCAAAAGAAGAGTATGGCAGGCACTGATTGAGCCTAAGATGACATATTACGATGTGCGGCATGTTCACTGAGCGGCTGCCTAAGTAAATAGGCAGCCTTTTAAAGCTAACATAATTATAGTTAACATGGGTGGAAAATGTATGTATGGTGTGGGAGGAGGAGGATATGGAAAATTGAAACATCTAGGAAGTTAGACTGATATTGACCTCATCCATGTGCTGCCTGTTGTCGTAGGCCAAATCTTCATGTTCAACTTTGTATATCACGTGTTTGTTGTGTGTTGATTAGTTAGCTTTTGTATTTGCATTAATTCCTTTCCAAAATAGACAGAGAAAAGTATTTAACGATAGAAACACTCTGTACAAAGAAACATTACGTGCACATGAGTATACCTACATAAATGGGGCATGGCTGTGAATGTTACATCAAAGGGTGCATGGCAACTTCCAGTCACTTAGTATTTGCACCCACGACTGCGGTCAAAATCTTGACCATCAGGTGGAATTTTGATACATTCGTATACCTAGCTCCTCTGGGTCAAGATGACAATTAACGGTCAAAATGAGATTTTAGTGCTAGACAATGGCTAAAGTGAAATTTCAAAATGGTCAGTAGAAGAGTGTCTGAATAGCAGTTGCCACCCCTTGTACATCATAAAGAGAGTTGAAAAGATATAGGCTGGTTATACTAAGTACAAGTGAGTTTTTACCTATAAAAGACGTAACAAATCTGAGCAAAAAGTAAACGGCTAGCTTCAGAAAGGCAAGAAAATAACCAAGATTTACACATTCGTCAAGTACATGTACATGGCCGCACTCCATATATAACGTCAGGGTAGAGATCGATTTACCAGCAGATTGCAGAGAGATCTATAATCACGTATACATATATGTTTCTACAGGAGTAGGCTGTTCTCTTTATACTCTTCTCTCTCTTATCTTGGTTATCCAGGCTTATCCTTGTTGTTGATGTGCCTAGCTATAGTGATGCATGCACTATTATACTCATGACCACAAACCAGTATATACTTATCAGTCCACCATATGTGTAGCCACAGCTACAAATAGTTTGTGTATATATATATATATGTGGTATTATCTATTAGCAATTGAATCCACATGGGCAGTGATCTTTCCTGTAGTCAACGGTATTAAAATAGTGAAATTCATTTTTAATGCACTGCCGATTCTTTAAATCAACTGCAATGACAATAATCTTTGTTTATTGGCAAACCATTCGATATTGTGTATAGTGTTGAGACTCACTAGTTTGATCCCTTGACCTTGTTGGTGGGCTTTGTTTGGGATCATTGAACATACATAATTCATGTTGTCTCTTTTGAGTTGTTGGGACCAAGGCTAACTATGTCTATTCCATGTTCTTGTAGGTGACCATCTCCAGCAGTTGAAACTCAGAGGCCAGCCAATTACTACTGTTAGTACATCCACCAGAGCTGACATCACTGGGTCACCTCAACGAGATAGCCATGGTGAGAGCTTCACGACTGAAGAACCTGAATACGTAGACATCACCTCACCATCATTATCACCCTCTGAAAGGATCAGGATTCTCAAAGATCGGTTTGAGTCTCTTGTCATGGACACCTCGTCCTTCTTGGTGGACAAAGAAGCCACAGTACCAGGATTTCTTGCCTCCTTTCGAGTTCGTGTCACCCTCTTCACTGACGAACGCAAACTGTTTCCTCGAGCATTTTCAGAGGCTAACTGTGCCAAACTCCTCAAAGCAGATAGTGTTGGTGTAGTTCTTGCAAATTTCAGCAACTTCTGGAGTTTCATTAATTATCAGATCCTTCAGAAGATCATCAACAAGTTTGGTGATGTGAAATTGAGGAGAGCAATGACTACTTATGTTAGGGACTTTCAAAGATTCTCTTCAATGACGTGCATATCTGACTGCCCAGCCTGGTCCGAGTACCCCCCTGAGGACTACTCCACTGTGGTGACCAGGCTGAGGATCAAAGAGGAGCAGTGCACAATGGCCAACCTCTTAGAGTATCGACAAAAGATTGCTGAAAGTGCTGACTTACAACCAACGGACTTTGAACCCACTGGTATGAGGCCTGGAAGTGTTCTATTCATCCTAGCTCTTCCTCGTGTCCTCTCCATCAACTTTGTGACGGCCTATAGCAGAATCAAAGATGGACCAGAGTCTGAAGATATTGAGGAGATCTTCATTGATGGAGTTTCACTGCAAGAATACAGACAGCTTCTAAATGTAAGCCCATAGTCATACATGCCATGCCTTGCAATGGGCGGCTTTGCTATATGTCAGTAAAGCCTATAGCTACAGTTATATATTTTGTCAGCTTATAAGCTCAACCATTGTGTTTTCATTTTCAGTCTCCCATTCCTCTCATTGAGACTGCCTTCCAAGGGTTCACTGAGGTCACAAGGACACTCCTAGTTAATGAGAGTGACGTCAACATTCAGAATAAGGTATGCACTTCGTGAGTCAATATACCGTATAGCGGGAAATTTTCGTGGGGGAAAATTTTGCGGTTTCGTCTTGAATAGAAATTCGCGGGGAAAATTTTCATGGATTGCATCTAAACTATATGTGACGACCACATACCTTACGAATTTCGTGGGGGAAAATTTTCGCGGAAAGCTGCCAAACCGCGAAATTCGCAAAAATTTCCCCCCACGAAAATTTCCCGCTATACGGTAGTCCGTTGATGTCAATTTATGGTGATTTCATGTATATATAGAAGTGTCTGTATTTGCTCACTTACATACTGTTACATACCTACAGCATGGTGGCACCCCACTCATTGCTGCTAGTTGGAGAGGTCACAAGGACATAGTGGAAATTTTGTTGAGTCATAGAGCTGAAGTGAACCTCTCAAGCAAAGTCAGTTTAATACTAATATTATGAAGCCTAAGCAACTTGCCTACATGCATGTAATCATGATGCGTGATATTGCCTCAATTGAGACAATCAATTCAAGATTGCACACAAATGCTCTGTGATCTTTGTTCTCCTTCACAGAAAGGTACAACTCCTCTTTGGTTTGCATCATATTTTGGTAGAACAGATGTGGCAAGGCTGCTCATTGACCATGGAGCCAATATCAATCAACAGCGTACTGTATGTTTAATAACAACATCAATTCTCTTTGTACATATTTCATTGTCTGCATGTCCATTCTCATTCAGAAAGAGATTGGTAACTATCCTCTTACTGATGCAAGTGGATGTGGGCATCTAGATATTACAAAGTTGCTAATAGAGAGAGGTGCAAATGTGAATGCACAAAACAAGGTGTGTGTGTGTGTGTGTGTGTGTGTGTGTG
>CAXIPT010000010.1:2886753-2994601 GCA_964030475.1 Tethya wilhelma | reverse complement strand
TGTATGGGTGTGTCTTGTGCATGCAATAGGATGGCTGTGTAGTGATATGCATGAAAATGTGCAGCAAATTTGCAGGATGGCTAGCGGAGAGTGTGTGCTAGCTGTGACTTCGAGGCTTGGTGGGCGTGTCCAACCAAGCGTGTGTTGAGTGTGATTGACTTTTGACCTCTGACCTTTGACCCCTCTGCCACCTAGGTGAGCTCAAAGTGAGTCTGTACAGGAAAAATTGAATTTGACAGGGCTGTATAAAGTCCATTTTTCTTCCCTGGTGGAGAGGAGAGAGAGGCAGTGAGGTATGTGAGCTTGTAGGGTGTTTGTGTGTCTTGAATATCATGTTTAGTTTTTGACTGGGTGGGACTCAGTTTTCCTGTTTACCTGTTATGCATTTTGTGAGAGAATGTGGTTGTGAAAAGTGTATACATAGTATAAAAAGCCTTCTACAGACTTGATGAGCAGTTTTTTGCTTTTTCTCAACACATTTTTTCGTTCATCTGTTGTCTTTCAAGCCGCCTGGTTGTTGTTCCCTGTGAGTGAGTGGCAATGGCAGAAAAATCCATTTTAGAGAGCTACTAAATTTGACCTTTGACCCTTTTGAGCAATAATCAGCCATTTTGAGACCAAATCCTCTCGGCTTTGAGATAGTATCATGAGTTTCTATGAGCCTATGAATATCATTACTGTTTTAGTGTGATCCCCGCCCACTCAAAAACCTCTAACCTTAATGTTGCATGTTTTAAACTTGCCAACTCAGTGAGCACAAATAGTCGAAATTGAGTCTGTTTTAGCCATGCCCAAGACACAAAAGGATGTTAGAAAGGAGAGGAGGAAGAGCTTGTAAGCCTTACAGCCACACACCTGTCCTTCGAAGGTTGAGGAGTCGAGTTCAAGCTCTTTACTGGAAGGAGTCTGTAATCAATGGTTGCCTGTACTTGCAAGGTATGCACCTACCTTTAAAGGCATGATACATCAGGGTAGTGAGTTAAAGAGGAAAAAAGCTGTAACATCCCAAGAAAGTTGATGCTACAGAGATCTTGTGACACAGACTATTTGACTAAGAGAGAACATAATGGTAACTACCTTTACTGTTGTATCTGTGTGTCTAAAGCACTAGGAATTTCGAAAGACAGGCTCTCTCATCAACGCAAAATTAAGCAACAGCAGTCACAGCACCCTATTGTTGGAATGATGAAATCAGAAGTTGAAGAACAACGTCTTGGCAACCACATTGTCATGCCTGCAGGCGAAGAGATTGCATTCAAAACATGGTGGAGAGGCCTTGATGGTTCTGCACGAATACAAGTAAGGTTCCCACATGAGAGACACGGACTTGCTGGACCTCTAATTTTGCTGTGGTTGACACTAGGAAAGAATTCCTTGAATTTGTTGATCTAAACTCACAACCCAATGCAGGCCCGTAGCCTCCTCAGGATGAGTGATACGGCCTGCATGTCGCCGCCGAAGGCTGGGACTCAAGCTAGGGGGGTCTGGGGGCATGCTCCCCCCATAAAAAAATTTGCGTTTTGCACGTTTTTAGGTGAATTCTGGGGCATTTTGAGGCATATTTCAGTCTTAATTTACAACGCTTCAGTCTTATAGATTTACTGACTTGATAATGCTGAGATAAGAGTTATAGTGAGGATGACTGGCTTAGTCTGCTCAAGACATGTACATTCAAGCGTATTGCTAAGTACATTCAATAAGCTATAGCGCTAATAGCTACGTAGAATAAATGGGAGGGGCTACCGAAAGAGGGTGTAACAGGTGTGCGTTAACAAGAGAATTAAAATGAAAACGACTCTGAGTGTGTACGTGGCTTCTAGTTTACACAGCACAGAAAGAGCAGCATGAAAGCAAAGTAAGATCTTTTGCTTTTAAGAAGCTTAATCTTCCAAAATAGGTATGGCCATGGCCGTAGCTGCCGCACCGGCTCTGCAATGGTTGGTCTGCTGACTCGTCTGGCCCCACATTCTACTTCCTTCCGATGTTCTTAACTATCCAAATGCCAAAGAGCGCTGTTGCTCATTTTCAAGAACGATTGTCACTATCAGTGGTTGGCTAATTCAACCGATCGCAACGTGGAAAGGAAGGAAAAGAAATCTCCAGTAATTGGTTAAAATCTTACAGACCTAAGATTGCGATTTGTCCTCACCAGGAGGATTAGTGATATATGTTCGAAAACTAAGTCACAAATTACAGGTAAGCAAACAACAATCAATAGACTAAAACAATCGGCTAGTGCCTCCCCTGAAGAAATTACGAGAGTAGAAAATTATATGGCCAGCTTTCAACAGTTGTTAGAAAATCACAAAACAGATGCAGCACGGAGTCGTACATATCACATGGAAGTGACAACACGCTGTACACAAGATTGGAAAGTATTAGATCTTCAACAAAATGAATCACCATCGGATGAAGAAATAAAAACACTGGAAGCAGTTGAAAGAAGATTTGGTATGCGCTCGCTAGTAGATTCTAGGTACAGTAAGTTCTAAGAACGGATTATGTAGGATATCCAACTCCCTCATGTATTGTGAAGGGGGCATGGCCACAAGTCATGTGGTGATACGCCCACTGATTATGGGTCCGTGTCATAGCGAGCCAGTTATTTTTGCCTTGGTAAGAAGTCAGTTACAATCATATATGACAAGTGATAGGATATGATGAAGATAAACGTAAGAACGATAATACAAAATTTATGACTTAATTAACATTGATCTGTATTTGAATACTAGCTAGGTACAAATTTTTGTACTATTATACACAGAATATTGGGTTACAAACTACGTCACTTATAATACTGTTAAAGAGCTGAGTGGCAGTGGTACCAAACCTTTCTCTGTACATGAATTCATCTAAATAACTTGGAACTTGATGCTCATGACAGACACTCAATTGACTTGGTTCCAATATGATTCCCAGCAACATTCTGTGTATGGTGGAATTCACAAATTCAATGGAATGGTCGACCATACCATGGCTACTGACATTTGGGAGTCTTTACCCAGGTATTGGCAGCCCTGTCAACGTCATCAGACCCCACAATTGAGCCACTTGCAACATGTTGCCTAAGCATGTGTTTCTACATCCCTATTTTGGACTATCTCCATGTAGACATAGGAAGTTGTAATCATCGATTAGATGAGATGACTTCTGATTATTTGGAACTGAAGAAGCAATTCTTAGAATCAAAGAGTAAACTTGAAAGTGCAGAAAAAAACCTCAAAGATATAACAAATTAAAGAGATGCAATGAAGCGGAGTAGAGACTTTACAAGGTCCAAGCTAGCGAAATCAGAACAAAAGTTGAAATTACTTGAAGATGAGAATGCTCAGCTATTAATGGAAAACTTTGACTTGGAGGATACTGTTTCAGATCTAGCATCGGCACCTTCACACTCCCCCTCTAATTTGAAAGAAATGTATGCCAAGAAAGGAAAGGCATATCCTGCACGTGTCCTGAAAACTATACTATGCACTATCAGCTAAACAAGTACCAGCTACACAATGTCCAGAGATAGTAAAGACTGTGCTGGAGACTTTCTATCCTGAAGATGTTCAAAACCTTTCTCTACCCATGCAAGAAATCCTGTGCAGGATATATGAGAAAGGAAGAGTTAGTAACAGTCAGCAGTGCACACAAAGCTACTGTTCTTTGTGAGGCAGCGAAAACATCTGGCTTTCACCTCAATAGTGATGGTACGACAAAAAATCAGAAAAAGCTAGGAGAGGTTGTTGTTAATGGTACTGTCTTATCTGTCAATGAACTAACAGATGGTACTGCATCTACTGCCATTGAGGACATATCTAAAGAGCTAGAAAAGCTCCGTATGACAGCAAAATTGTTGGGATTACCTAATGCAAACAGCATTAATTGGACAATGTTCATTTCTTCAACCTCCGACTCGGCAGCAACACAAAAAAGGCTCAACAAATTAATAGAAGAGCACCGAGAAGAAGATGAAAGGAGGTTTGGTGCAGCAACTCTGGACACAATTGAGATTATCAAAACTTTTTGCTGTATGCATTTGGGAGTGAACCTGCGTACAGCATTTCTGTCTGGATTGGTTAGTGGTGAGGAGGCTTCAAGAAAATACAACCCCGTTGACCAATTTGTGCACGAGTTTTGTAAATTGTTTGGCTCACATGGTGTTCCTGAATACGCTAGTGGAGCACAAGCATTTCCTGATTTCCTGGCTTTGATGTCACAATCTGGTGACGGCAATTGCAGTGCTGTATATTACAGAGAATGTATGGCTGTTAGACTAGACCGACAAGTTGGCAGCAGGTATTTTGTCACAGCCTCAAATGCTGCTAAGATCATTCACCTGAAGGATGTTGCAAAGCAATATCTTGTCTACACAGGAAAAAATGAAACTGGAAACAAACTGGAAAGGGATGTGTTTGCTAAACTACTCGACCCATGTGAGTGTGCTGCAGTACGAGCAGATGGAATTATGTTTTATCACTGCTACGCCGACCTAGTCATGCTTGCCAAGTCAAATGACTTGGGTAAGTCAGTGCTAGACATGGCTACTCACTACCTGGAGCTACAAGTATTCTTGAGTGAAGTGAAGGATGACACTACTGTTGCATTAGAGAAAAAACACACAGTGTTCATTTCTGAACAGAGGCTCTATGGAGTAGACAAGAAGTGCAACCACCGACTGCACAAAGGCATGGCTACAGTCGTGAATAGCTTGTTCAACATACCAGAAAGTGAGGAGGACACTGTTAAAGCACTTCTCAAGTCAGGGTCCGAAACAATGTTAGAAAAGCTTTGTGACTATGCTGCTAGCCAACTTCCGGGTGGCATTTACTGGGAACCAGAAGACTCGGTCAAGAAAGCTCTTTCTCAGTTAAAGCCCAGTAACGACATTTGCGAGTTAGTGTTGGGATTAAATGATTATCTAACAACGGCCCTGCCAAACTTACATCAAGTTTCTCGCTCAACTCTGGTACAGGTGAAGAAGAACAAAACCTTGCAGTGGCTAGGTGGCTTACCTGAGAGCCAACAAGATTCAATCGTTGACCTTGCTGTAAAGAGAAGAAAAGAGGTCTCGAAGAGTTGTAAGGAAGAAGCCAATCAACGAGCAGAAAGAAGACAGCAAAATCTTGTACAAGTGCATACGCGTAGAGTGGCACAGAAAGAGAAGAGACTGGCCGAGAAAGAACAATTATCTCAACATCATTTGATAGCAAGTTCAGAGGAGCTATGTGAAGCACTTTCTGAAATTGACTCTGCAAAACTACCAAAGGGAAAAAAGCAATCAGAAAAAATCCGTCTTTTAAAAACCCAAATAAACATCAGGAAGAAAGTATTGAATCAGAATATACGTATTGTGTTTAGCNTATTTAGCTCATTTGCATATTCATGTACTTGGTCAGAAGCATGTTCATGGACAAGTAGTAAATGACACATTTTTACTAACCTAATAAAATCATCAAATGCATTGACATTCTTTGTTAAACTAACACTTCGCAATTGAAAAACATTTGATAATATTCCGTAGTTTAACCACATTACCTTGAGTTTGAATTGTACAGTTGTTTTCATATTACCTACTAATATTATTCTGAATGACAGTCAATTAATTAACTCACAAAAGCATTTTATGTAAATGCTTTGTATAAAACCAATGAAGCTAAAAGTATTGTTAGTATGCCAGTTATCTCACTCTTTTGATTTTTATCTACTCGAAGAGCTAGGGACCTAATAGGTGCAAATAATAATACAGTTACATTTTAAAGTTTGATTATCAGATGGTAAGATAATCAATGCACAATCTTGGCTATTTCTAACTTACTATTTCTGATAGTTGTGACATCTCCTTTAAATGTGAGTGCAGAAAATGATGTTCTACCACATCACAAAGATACATAATATAACATCAATCACAGGCGCATCACTGGATTAATGTCTGACTTGGTTGCACAGTTAACTCTATCTTTAGCGTGAAATGATAGAGTCAGACATAGCTCTTGTTAATATTATCACCGCATAAAGTGAATCCATTTGCAAATCAGACATATACTATCATATACAGATAATATAGCAGGGGGAAGGGATTGGAAACAGGTCACGTGAGTGATTCGAGAAGTATACATAATAGGCAGGTACACTGTGAGTTGTAGATGTTCCCACACTTAAGAGTATTGGGTGGACTGCTGACTTACCCACAAGCTGAAGACTTTGTTTGAGGCTATCTGCACTAATTTAATACTAGTCGAATGTNAAAACTTTCAGTGTATGTGATCATGACTTTACCAGATTCAGTATTATTCCTACAGTTGCAATGCAGATAAATATTCCCACAAGTCTCGACGAATCATTTCACAGTGGACAAGTGTACATAGGGGTGAAAGATTTGGCACTTGAACCATCGTCAGCCCTAAGGCACTTAACAGAACTCTCCAAGGTGTGTACATGCACCAGTGCATCTCTCTCATCTCTCTCTCTCTCTCTTTCTCTCTCTCTCTCTCACACACACACACACACACATGCACACACACACACACACATCTATGCGTATACATTCACTCTGTTTGTTGTTTTTTTTATACAGATAATGTCCGCAAGTGGTTGTGATAGTAACCCCATCCTCTGTTTATATACACAGACGGAGGTCCAGATCACAACAACACATTTCTTACTACGAAGCTAGCACTTCTAAGTCTGTTTGTTGAGAAAGATTTGGATTATGTTGATTGCAGTGCGTACACCTCCATACCATTCATGGAAGAACCCCGTGGAAAGAATAATGTCAATAGTTAATCTGGCACTACAAGGAGTTGGTTTGATGCAATCTTCTATGTCAGACAACCATGAAAAATCCATTTCAGGTTGTAACAGCATAAAAGCAGTCAGAGATGCTTGTAAAGAGGATGCTGAGCTTCAGTCTTCTTTAGTTGATAGTATGGAGTCTGTGAAGTGTCTTCTTGGAACAATTCTCCCAAGACTGAAACTGAAGGACATCCCGTTCAAAGTATTCAACTCAGCATCACAAGACATGGATGCACAGTGGAGTAATTTACTCCAAATTGATTCACTCTTGACTAGAGAAGACACAAAAATCGCCATAATTCCACATCAACCTGATTTGAAGAAATTTGTGGAGCACTGCTGTGTAGATAGGCGCTACTTCTTCTGTGTCCAAAAATGTGGCTCTAGCACCTGTTCTATTTGTCGCTCACCAAGGTTGCCATTGGATATTTTTAGCACATTGCACTGTCTACCAGACCCAGTCCCAGATTCTACTGGTGAGCACTATCAAGATTTTGACAGTCTTTATGGGAAAGAAACCAGCGAGAAACATCGACCATCTCTCGCAGATAGTTCTCGAAAACCACATAGTTTACCTTTCCAACCAAATGCTCAGTATGCTAAGAATGTAAATGAGACAATTCAGTGCACAGAATGCCTCAAGCCTCGTGTGCTCTATGCAAAGAACAAGCTAAAGATGGAAGATCAAATTGTTCTGCAGAATTTTGTTGCTGACATCAATTACAGCTGTGGTTCTATACTCTCTGATCTTCAGGATGAGTCTCTGTCTAAACGTCAGCAAGAGTTAGTAAGCAGGGTGTTTGTCCGTGCTAATATACAGTGTGATGATAAGGTAGAAACTCCTTATTATTCGTCACAATCATTTCAGGATGTATGTGTTCATTGTGGCAACCCAGAGAACATTGTTGAAGGTAGGGTGTCCAACGTGAAAAATCAACTTTCGAAAATTGATCTTAACAAGCTACATATGCATTCTACTAGTGAAGTTAGGTAGTTTCTCCAAATTTGAGCTCTTACAATCGCTTACTTGAGGTGCTGCACCACTTGCCGCTTGGACCGCACAGTAACCGTTCTTGTTCTAATTAACCGAAAAACAATATTACAATGCCGAGCGTGCACTTTTTGAACAGAAAGGTTCTGACCCAAAGCTGGCGCTGAAAAGAGTGGAGAGATTCTTGCAGAGGTAGGTCACTAGTTTTTTTGACTTTTGTTTAGCTAAATCTTCCAGAAAAGGGAGGTCAATAGTAAGTGTTGCAAAATAAGTGCTCCTTGCATGTTACCAAGTGCTCTCAGGGAATCCAGTATGAGTGTTTGGGATTCCACATTATTGCATTTCAAAGAGGTAAAGGGGCCTTACTAACACACCACGTATGAACCTGCCTGGACTTATTTCACCATCTAGGTGGTAGTGTACATTACGACAAGTGGGGTTACTGGATAAAACAGGCAGCATGATTAGCTATACAGTGTGTAGCTGGGCATATTATGTGTTATACATAATTTACAATAAGTGCAGATCTGATGCTTTTATGTACCATTTTCTTTCAGTGAATTATCAAGAATGTCATTGGATGACCAGCAGAGTGAGTCTCAAGGTGTGTTTATTAATTGCTGCACCTTATTATAATATAATGTACAGGGCTAAAGTCTTTGGCTTTTATCACAAGTATATTGCCACAGCCGCTAGCTAGTTATTTGCTTATCAAAACTTTCGTTGCCAGGCAACAGGGTATAACTGTAATTAATCACTGAGCTGAGTGCATATAGAGTTGATGAACCTTCAACTAGATTGCTGAGCGTCATGAGCATGTACCAAGCTAGTTAAAATGGTTGAGTGTCTACCCATAAATGATTTCTTTTCTCTACAGAGACATCACTATCAGATATGCAAACAGAAGTAAAACTCCGCCAGCATCAAGTAGAGCCTAAAGGTACATGTACATCTTATGCATATATAGCCAAGATAATATGTAGTAAAATTAATGTATATAGGTCTACTTCTGTATGTGTATAATTGGGGCGAGCCGGAGCGAGCCCCACACTAGTGTAGTCAACGGCAAAATTTTCTATATATTGTATAGTCTGGCGTACGTCCTCTGTTTAACTGTAGGTTATGTTTTTGACGATCATTGCCTGTTCAGCTTTACAGCGCATGCGCGTAGGTACACGTGTTCATCGTGATTTTGCACTTCAGAGATCAGAGAAGTTTGATCAGTGAGTCACCCAGTGACTGAAAAAGCTGCTGCTAGAGCTGAAAAGAAAGTAAACTTAAATGCTTGCCGAGTTGGTGCCCTTTTTTTAGGTAAAAGACTCGAAACTGAGCCAATGACCAGAGACTGTAGAGAGACCCGTACAGCTGAGTAGAGAAAAGAGGCAAAAAAGAACAGGTATATAGTACTGCTGGCTCAGCCTATACTAGCGCATTTACCTGTCTGTCAGTTCTTGAACAATTAGCAATTGGATCATGCTGCTCAGTGACAGTGAGTCATGCTGTATATATACGTTTTCAAGTTTCAGTTCATTTGTTCAAGGTTTTGATTATTCAGCTTTTGTATTTTTATGTGTTGTATAGTAGGTAGCATCAATAACTATTGATGTAATTTACATTATCTTAATCTTTAAATTTACCACATAGCAATGATTATGGCTCGCCCCTTTGATGTTTAGACATCGTCACTAGTTATTATACAACCACATATCTACTTTGATACAGTTGTATAATATTGTAAATGTGGCTAAGGTAATGCATGTATCGTTAATGATGTACATGTATGTACCAACACAATGTGCCTCTGCAGAGACATCACTATTTGATGTGCAAACTGAAGTAAAAGCATGTCAAATCAAAGTAGAAAGCCTTACTCGAGAGTTTGAACAGATAAAGGCAGAGCTTCAAGCCTCTAATCAAGCAATGAACTCAATGACAGATACTGTTCTGAAGTTTATAACAGCACTAACTAAATAGGGTAGTACTTCCATCTATTATAATTATATGGATATGTACACCACCAATAACCTACCCCCACTCATCCTTTATAATTTATAAGGTTGTGCGTAATAAAATTGATGGTGGGTTGAGTAAATTTAAACTTCATGTGATGCATTAAAAATCTCATTTTGTTGTTAAGGTTATGCTTAATAAAATTGCTGTAACAAAACTACATGTGATGCATTAAAAATCTCATTGAAGTGAATTCGAATGTGAACTTTCATCATACAAAGAGTTCCTCAAGCCTCAATTCTGATGTCGCCATTTGCTATATCAATTGACAGATCAAAAAAGCAGTGGTTGTCCTCTCCATCATAAACTACTTCATATACCTTCTCACTTGCATTGTATCCAACGATAGTTCCCTTGTACCATATCTGTTCACCATCCATTTCGAAGAGATGGCTTACTCGTAAGCCTACAATTGATTCTGGATTTTGTAGAATATCTGCAAAAGGTGTGTTATCCGATATAAAGGTAGAAAGTTCTTCTATTATCTCACTAATTGGTCTCTGTTGTCTTGCTCGGCTAAACACAATACGTATATTCTGATTCAATACTTTCTTCCTGATGTTTATTTGGGTTTTTAAAAGACGGATTTTTTCTGATTGCTTTTTTCCCTTTGGTAGTTTTGCCGAGTCAATTTCAGATAGTGCTTCACACAGCTCCTCTGAACTTGCTATCAAATGATGTTGAGATAATTGTTCTTTCTCAGCCAGTCTCTTCTCTTTCTGTGCCACTCTACGCGTATGTGCTTGTACGAGATTTTGCTGTCTTCTTTCTGCTCGTTGATTGGCTTCTTCCTTACAACTATTCGAAACCTCTTTTCTTCTCTTTACAGCAAGGTCAACGATTGAATCTTGTTGGCATTCAGGTAAGCCACCTAGCCACTGCAAGGTTTTGTTCTTCTTCACCTGTACTAGAGTTGAGCGAGAAACTTGATCTAAGTTTGGCAGGGCCGTTGTTAGATAATCATTCAATCCCAACACTGACTCGCAAATGTCGTTACTGGGTTTTAACTGAGAAAGAGCTTTCTTGACCGAGTCTTCTGGTTCCCAGTAAATGCCACCCGGAAGTTGACTAGCAGCATAGTCACAAAGCTTTTCTAACATTGTTTCGGACCCTGACTTGAGAAGTGCTTTAACAGTGTCCTCCTCACTTTCTGGTATGTTGAACAAGCTATTCACGACTGTAGCCATGCCTTTGTGCAGTCGGTGGTTGCACTTCTTGTCTACTCCGTAGAGCCTCTGTTCAGAAATGAACACTGTGTGTTTTTTCTCTAATGCAACAGTAGCGTCATCCTTCACTTCACTCAAGAATACTTGTAGCTCCAGGTAGTGAGTAGCCATGTCTAGCACTGACTTACCTAAGTCATTTGACTTGGCAAGCATGACTAGGTCGGCGTAGCAGTGATAAAACATAATGCCATCTGCTCGTACTGCAGCACACTCACATGGGTCGAGTAGTTTAGCAAACACATCCCTTTCCAATTTGTTCCCAGTTTCATTTTTTCCTGTGTAGACAAGATATTGCTTTGCAGCATCCTTCAGGTGAATGATCTTAGCAGCATTTGAGGCAGTGACAAAATACCTGCTGCCAACCTGTCGGTCTAGTCTAACAGCCATACATTCTCTGTAATATTCAGCACTGCAATTGCCGTCACCAGATTGCGACATCAAAGCCAGGAAATCAGGAAATGCTTGTGCCCCACTAGCATATTCAGGAACACCATGTGAGCCGAACAGTTTACAAAACTCGTGCACAAATTGGTCGACGGGGTTGTATTTTCTTGAAGCCTCCTCACCACTAACCAATCCAGACAGAAATGCTGTGCGCAGGTTCACTCCCAAATGCATACAGCAAAAAGTTTTGATAATCTCAATAGTGTCCAGAGTTGCTGCACCAAACCTCCTTTCATCTTCTTCTCTGCGCTCTTCTATTAATTTGTTGAGCTTTTTTTGTGTTGCTGCTGAGTCGGAGGTTGAAGAAATGAACATTGTCCAATTAATGCTGTTTGCATTAGGTAATCCCAACAATTTTGCTGTCGTACGGAGCTTTTCTAGCTCTTTAGATATGTCCTCAATGGCAGTGGATGCAGTACCATCTGTTAGTTCATTGACAGATAAGACAGTGCCATTAACAACAACCCCTCCTAGCTTTTTCTGATTTTTTGTTGTACCATCACTATTGAGGTGAAAGCCAGATGTTTTCGCTGCCTCACAAAGAACAGTAGCTTTGTGTGCCCTGCTGACTGTTACCAACTCTTCCTTTCTCATATATCCTGCACAGGATTTCTGGGGTAGAGAAAGGTTTTGAACATCTTCAGGATAGAAAGTTTCCGGCACAGTCTTTACTATCTCTGGACATTGTGTAGCTGGTACTTGTTTAGCAGACAGTGCATAGTATAGTTTTCGGACACGTGCAGGGTATGCCTTTCCTTTCTTGGCACACATTTCTTTCAAATTAGAGGGGGAGTGTGAAGGTGCCGATGCTAAATCTGAAACAGTGTCTTCCAAGTCGAAGTTTTCCATTAATAGCTGAGCATTTTCATCTTCAAGGGATTTCAACTTTTGTTCTGATTTCACTAGTTTGGACCTTGTAAAGTCTCTACTCCGCTTCATTGCATCTCTTTGATTTGTTATATCTTTGAGGGTTTTTTCTGCACTTTCAAGTTTACTGTTTGATTCTAAGAATCGCTTCTTCAGTTCCAAATAATCAGAAGTCATCTCATCTAGTCGATGATTACAACTTCCTATGTCTGAATGCAGCTGCTCAATTTTACGCTGTTGTGTGCCATAATATACTGCCTCATCAGGGTGGGCCTTTGAAAGGCCTTCAATGAAACGGTAGATGCTGTCAGGCCTGCTACCTTTAGCAGCAAGCTTGGGATCAATTCCCATGTAAAACTCAGCTATTGCACGCTTAGTGGCTTTACTTGTTGGAGGCCATCGTTTTAGAAAATGATGAAGGACTTGATAAAATCGAGCGGTGGGTACAGAAGTCAGCTGCCAACTAGACAGTTCACCAGAACACACTTGATGAAAGGCCGTGTGAAGCACTTCTTCAGAAAGACCATACAACACAAGCTCTGGAGGAAAGTCAGCGTGGGCTATAGAAAGAAATGTACAATGTGTTTGATGTGAATGATGTATTTTCACAGTTAGAGTGCAAACTACATGTATACCTTTTGCTGGATTCCTGATCCTTGGCTTCCATATTCGCCGACGGTACTCATCCAATTCAGAGCCAGTGAGCGGGGGGTTCCCAATGATTGATGTCCTCAAGGGAGCATAAATTCGTTCTACTGTTTCAAAGAAACGATGTGGTCGCCCAATAGTAATGTGAGGATACTTTTCTTTGAACATGGCGCAGAGAACAGCTTCATCACCGGAATGCTCATTCCAAACAAGCTGAAACAAATCTATGAGTATACCATATGTGGGCTCGCTCTCTGCAAGAACATCAATGGCAATAGATGGAAAGCCATATATGCTACAATGTAATGTATATTACCTCTAGACTCCACTTTTTGACTTGCCATCTTCTGTTGGGTATAGTGTACTTTAGACTTAATACACTTTCACATTAGTTTGGCATGTCCAATAGTGATGTCTCTGCAGAGATATGACACTGTTTGCAGATCTCATCGAGTAAAAATTCATTAAATGCATGTCAAAGGCGATCAACTGATCAACACAGTGACTAGCAATTTTCAGCCCACATCAAGTACATGCATGTGTATGTCCACGTACAGCTGGAATTCTTTGTTAGCTGGTTCATGGGTAGCATTGAGCATAGATAATTATCTATGCATGGAGCAATTATGTGTATGTGCAACAATCAATAAATCAAACATACCTTGAGACTTACTCTGCTGGTCATCCAATGATATTCTTGATTATTCACTGAAAGAAAAAAGCTAGTACATAAAAGCATCAGATCTGCACTTATTGTAAATTATGTATAACACATAATATGCCGCCCAGCTACACACTGTATAGCTAATCATGCTGCCTGTTTTATCCAGTAACCCCACTTGTCGTAATGTACACTACCACCTAGATGGTGAAATAAGTCCAGGCAGGTTCATACGTGGTGTGTTAGTAAGGCCCCTTTACCTCTTTGAAATGCAATAATGTGGAATCCCAAACACTCATACTGGATTCCCTGAGAGCACTTGGTAACATGCAAGGAGCACTTATTTTGCAACACTTACTATTGACCTCCCTTTTCTGGAAGATTTAGCTAAACAAAAGTCAAAAAAACTAGTGACCTACCTCTGCAAGAATCTCTCCACTCTTTTCAGCGCCAGCTTTGGGTCAGAACCTTTCTGTTCAAAAAGTGCACGCTCGGCATTGTAATATTGTTTTTTGGTTAATTAGAACAAGAACGGTTACTGTGCGGTCCAAGCGGCAAGTGGTGCAGCACCTCAAGTAAGCGATTGTAAGAGCTCAAATTTGGAGAAACTACCTAACTTCACTAGTAGAATGCATATGTAACTTGTTAAGATCAATTTTCGAAAGTTGATTTTTCACGTTGGACACCCTATTGAAGGAGATAATGATATCCTACCAACCTGTGAATTTTGCATTGTTAGAAAACCAAAAGTTTTTCGCTGCAAGAGAAGCCAAATGAAGTCTACTGAGTCGAGCAAAAAAGCAAGGACAAGTTAATAGTCTTGTTTCAATGGTTGCAAAATTCTTGCTATCATTATTGTGAAAAATTCCTGTGCTTTTTTATAGTTAAGTTTGTGTATTTCCTGTGCTTTTTTTTTACTGTGTACATAATAGTACAAAGGTCACTAATTAACAAAATAATTAATAATTAACTCGCGCGCATGCCCAGCAGAGGAATAATTGCCTGTGAAACAATGAATTTTATTACTGTGGCCTAGTAGCAGTACTATTATGTCATGATAACATAAAAGTTACTGTACAGTAATGGTACTATCATGTCATTGTAACATAAAATTAACTGCACAGTGACAGTGCCATTATGTCATGGTAACATAGGAGTTACTGTATTGTAACAGTACTATACTGTCATTGCAACATAAGATTAACTGTAGAGTGACAGTACTATTATGTCATGGCAACATAGGAGTTACTGCATAATGACAGTAATATTATGTCACAGTAACATAAGATTTAGGGCACAGTGACTGTACTATTATGTCATGTTAACATAAGAGTTACTGTATAGTAATGAGTACCTTATGTCATAGTAACAAAATATTTACTGTGCAGTGACAGTACTAATATGTCATGGCAACATAACGGTTATTGTATAGTGACCCTACAACTCTGTCATACTATCATAAGAGTTGTTTTACAGTGACCATATTATTATGATAGTGTAACATAAAGATCAGTGTACACAGTAGTAATAACATTTAGGTTCATCATTTTAATAATTATAGCCACTATATATTATTTCAGTCACAGTAATTTATCCTTGTACATAATAACACTTGTATCTGTACTATAATTTTGAATTTGTTCTCTCTACAGGATCCTCTGTAACTAGAACTCATAATAATAACTGTTACTTGAACACAATAATATTACTATATTAGCTCAGTAAATACATACATGATATTATTGTCACAAAAAAACACCACTAATAATTAATAATAATTATACATTCAATTTGACTGTACTAATAAAATGCAAACGGCATATATGCATGCACCTGTAATACACAACAATCAAATATTTTTGTTCAAACTTCAAACCCGCAAGACTATCAACTGCAGCTAGAAAGTTAGCATAGTTTGCTGATTTTTTTTTTTGAGGCAGGCACAATGCCCATCAGCTTTTCTTCATAAAAATTGAAAGACTTCCTTTACCTTTATATTGTACTGCAGGTTTTACACATAGTGGACCGCCAATAGGGTGAAGATTGCATCTTCAAACGTAGGGCACTCCACTGCTAACTTCTGCTCTCGACAACAATGAAGAATTGGTCAGCCATAGAATCTTCTGAATCATAAACTCGAACAATGAAGGGTTGGTTGTTTTTCTTATTGATCATTTCCGCGGGAGGAGTTCACGCTATAAAAAAATATAGGCCGGGTATAATATATGTATCAGACATACTTTTTATATGCATGGCATTAATTGCATGCATACAGGTGTTACAATATGTACAGGAAATTCCCAAAGGATCCATGGAATGTCCACAGGTTGACCTTCCTCAGTCATGTCACCTTTATTCTTTTTCATCAAAAAAAAAGCCAAGCACTTCAAGGATGTTAGCATCAAAGGTACTGAAACAAAATAACATGCAATTATAAGTTTTGCACAACTGAAAGTTATTGATCAATATCATACTACTTATCTCATCACTTCTGTGACTGTGGTCTGTATCACCATCGGCCTGGATGGACTCATCGACATCTGCAGAACAATCCCTAAGTGCACGTCTCAAAGCAGCTGGCAGACTAAAAGCTGCCTGAGCATATTTCACAATGGGCTTGCTCCAGGTACTTCACAAAGAATCGAACTTGCTTCTACAATTACTCTCCTTCATGATAAGATCGAACTCCAGAGAAACCTATAGGATCAATGTGGATATATTTAACATGTGCACATGCAATTACATATGTAACATACATAGCTATGTTTCTTGAGCAATGGGTAAGCTGAATAAATTTCTTCTACGCTCTTGGCTTCATCCAAAATCCATGGCCGTCTGCTAGGAAAAGTACCTTCCATAAATTGGTTAGTTTCTCTTTAGAAGATTTAGTCTTCTCTAATTTCTCCCCCAGATGTCTTATGTTCCGTTCAGTCGAAACTTCATCCCTTTGGGTTTTCATCAAGGCTTGGATAGATGTGTTTCCTTGAACTCTCACTTCGTGGAAGTTTTGTTGCTGGTCTAGGATCAGAGTTTGACTTGGGTCGATTTATATTTTGACACTTTTGATAAATGTAGTGTTGCCAGGAGTACTATTAATAAACATAGATATTATTATTTTTGAAAAACTTACAGATTTCTTGAGAAATGGGTACTTGGCAAGTAGAGTGTCAGCAACAACTTGGCAGTCCTTTGTTGAAGCCTTTTGTATGTAGGCACAGATCACTGTACCAAGTACAGCAACCATATGTATACGATCGCTGTCACTGATTCGCTCTTTCACAAGATTCTCCATGGTGTCTTGCCGGAACTTTGGAATCAGGAAAGGAATGGGCAATTTTGTTTTCAGTTTGGAACTCTGCAAGCATGCATGTATACATAGAGAAACCAGAATCAGTGATATTGAAAACTAACTTTAGTTGAAAACAAAAGTGGAGATTCTACAGAACGACCAGGTGAAGCAGGAGAATACGACAGCTTCTGCCAAAAGTGCAAGACATGACATTGCATGTTGTCTACATTTGAATACTATAAATGTAAATGTATTATTATACCTTTCGTTTGCCACCACTTTTAGGCAGTTGACTTACAAGAGGAGTACTACTAGTTGAGGAAGCAGTTGAGGAGGGGGAAAATTGTCCGGCTGCATAAAATATGTTGCAATACAAGGCTGTGGTTGCTATGACAGGATCAACTTACAGTATTTGGCCTTGACGGCTCGCTCTGGAATGCCTCTTCAAATCCAGTCTAGATAAAATTGCAATGTCATGTAATTTGTATATAGCTGAAATTGTTTTACAGTGTGTATACTGACCTCTTTCTCACTGAAAACTGCCTTTAAGGTGCGATACACTTTGAGCCTTTGACCAAACTTGACAATGACATCTTTCAGCGAGTCTGGCCCTGGACAACAGGCAAACGCTGTACTAACAGCTTCTTTGTCCATCTCTTGGTCTATTAGTGACATATTGAAACATTCAACTGATCACCGTGCCACCTCCGGCACAGACAATAGCTTGGCACTCACCTTTAAAGGCGTCAACTACTGTTTGACAAAACCCATTCTCCTCCAACCAATAGCCCACTTCAGATACAGACTTTTTTTCAAACTTTTTCTGAAGTGGCCTTTGTAGACTCGAACTGTGCTATATCGCTGGCGTCTAATGAGTCGGAACTATTATAGCCTGAGGCCATGACTCGCTGTCTCAATCTTCAGTTCTGAACGAAACGAACAAAGCAAACAAAAGCTTGTATACTCTATAACTCAAAACTCAACTAGTTTCACTTGAAGTTTTCAAAAGAGTCAGTGAGTATAGCTCTGCCGTATCGCTGCTGCAGCTGCACAAGGCATGCATTGGCGCCCAAAAAACTAGGCGTGGTAGATCAATTGACCAATCAAATTTAGGACATACACTCTCTAATTATCCGTGCAATTTCAATTTATTATCATAACGAGATGGAGCTCCAGCGATCCCGAGAATGCTTGTGCGCGCATATGCGCATCTCTGAGACTCTTAGCACTAAAGCGTAAAGAGCATCATGATCTTGTAAGAGGATTGCAACATGTATCACTGTCAACGTTGCACCTTTCGCTCTCAACAATGGATACATGTTCGCCACTCCTTTGAAGCCCACTCTAGTGAAACAAATTTAAGCATGAAATGTGGAATCGATGGATGTCCAAGACGTTTTCGTACCCGTTCTGGATTTCAATCTCATATTCGTCGAAATCATCCTGGTGGCCACCCTTCTCCTCCACCTACAATTCTAGATTCCGAGGATTTACGTACTGATGATGAACAAACCTTAAGGGATGATCATGATGCTGATGTTGCTGATCTAAATGCAGACCTTGGCAGCACTTACTGTAGCACCAAGGCTATGTGCTACTAGGGCAGCAGCACTGTTTTTGTTGCAAATGAAGGAACAACATAAACTAACTCAAAAATCTATTGACTTTGCTGTAAGCAAAGTGCAAGAAATGGTCACAAATCTAGCAAGGGATTTTAGTGGAGACTCAATAATGGCAGACAGAGGATTTGAGATCATGGAAGACTTAGCTCCTCGAGGTATTGGGCTCAACATACCTCCTTTTATGCGTGGGAAACAACAGTTTCATTCCAGTGAGTTGGTAGAGACGAGGAGAATAGCCTCACTGAGGATTCACGTANCTTCGACAATTACTCTCCTTCATGATAAGCAGAGAAACCTATAGGATCAATGTGGATATATTTAACATGTGCACATGCAATTACATATGTAACATACATAGCTATGTTTCTTGAGCAATGGGTAAGCTAAATAAATTTCTTCTACGCTCTTGGCTTCATCCAAAATCCATGGCCGTCTGCTAGCAAAAGTACGTTCCATTAAATCGGTTAGTTTCTCTTCAGAAGATTTAGTCTTCTCTAATTCCTCCCCCAGATGTCTTTTGTTCCGTTCAGTCGAAACTTCATCCTCTGGGTTTTCATCAAGGCTTGGATAGATGTGTTTCCTTGAACTCTCACTTCGTGGAAGTCTAGGATCAGAGTTTGACTTGGGTCGATTTATATTTTGACACTTTTGATAAATGTAGTGTTGCCAGGAGTACTATTAATAAACATAGATATTATTATAAAATGATACTTAATTTTTGAAAAACTTATTACAGATTTCTTGAGAAATGGGTACTTGGCAAGTAGAGTGTCAGCAACAACTTGGCAGTCCTTCGTTGAAGCCTTTTGTATGTAGGCACAGATCACTGTACCAAGTACAGCAACCATATGTATACAATCGCTGTCACTGATTCGCTCTTTCACAAGATTCTCCATGGTGTCTTGCCGGAACTTTGGAATCAGGAAAGGAATGGGCAATTTTGTTTTCAGTTTGGAACTCTGCAAGCATGCATGTATACATAGAGAAACCAGAATCAGTGATATTGAAAACTAACTTTAGTCGAAAACAAAAGTGGAGATTCTACAGAACGACCAGGTGAAGCAGGAGAATACGACAGCTTCTGCCAAAAGTGCAAGACATGACATTGCATGTTGTCTACATTTGAATACTATAAATGAAAATGTATTATTATACCTTTCATTTGCCACCACTTTTAGGCAGTTGACTTAGAAGAGGAGTACTACTAGTTGAGGAAGCAGTTGAGGAGGAGGAAAAATTGTCCGGCTGCATAAAATATGTTGCAATACAAGGCTGTGGTTGCTATGACAGGATCAACTTACAGTATTTGGCCTTGACGGCTCGCTCTGGAATGCCTCTTCAAATGCAGTCTAGATAAAATTGCAATGTCATGTAATTTGTATATAGCTGAAATTGTTTTACAGTGTGTATACTGACCTCTTTCTCACTGAAAACTGCCTTCAAGGCGCGATACACTTTGAGCCTTTGACCAAACTTGACAATGACATCTTTCAGCGAGTCTGGCCCTGGACAACAGGCAAACGCTGTACTAACAGCTTCTTCGTCCATCTCTTGGTCTATTAGTGACATATTGAAACATTCAACTGATCACCGTGCCACCTCCGGCACAGACAATAGCTTGGCACTCACCTTTAAAGGTGTCAATTACTGTTTGACAAAACCCATTCTCCTCCAACCAATAGCCCACTTCAGATACAGACTTTTTTTCAAACTTTTTCTGAAGTGGCCTTTGTAGACTCGAACCGTGCTATATCGCTGGCGTCTGATGAGTCGGAACTATTATAGCCTGAGGCCATGACTCGCTGTCTCAATCTTCAGTTCTGAACGAAACGAACAAAGCAAACAAAAGCTTGTATACTCTATAACTCAAAACTTAACTAGTTTCACTTGAAGTTTTCAAAAGAGTCAGTGAGTATAGCTCTGCCGTACCGCTGCTGCAGCTGCACAAGGCATGCATTGGCGCCCAAAAAACTAGGCATAGTAGATCAATTGACCAATCAAATTTAGGACATACACTCTCTAATTATCCGTGCAATTTCAATTTATTATCATAACAACGAGATGGAGCTCCAGCGATCTCGAGAATGCTTGTGCGTGCATATGCGCATCTCTGAGACTCTTAGCACTAAAGCATAAAGAGCATCATGATCTTGTATGAGGATTGCAACATGTATCACTGTCAACGTTGCACCTTTCGCTCTCAACAATGGATACATGTTTGCCACTCCTTTGAAGCCCACTCCAGTGAAACAAATTTAAGCATGAAATGTGGAATCGATGGATGTCCAAGACGTTTTCGTACCCATTCTGGATTTCAATCTCATATTCGTCGAAATCATCCTGGTGGCCACCCTTCTCCTCCACCTACAATTCTAGATTCCGAGGGTTTACGTACTGATGATGAACAAACCTTAAGGGATGATCATGATGCTGATGTTGCTGATCTAAATGCAGACCTTAGCAGCACTTACTGTAGCACCAAGGCTATGTGCTACTAGGGCAGCAGCACTGTTAATGAAGGAACAACATAAACTAACTCAAAAATCTATTGACTTTGCTGTAAGCAAAGTGCAAGAAATGGTCACAAATCTAGCAAGGGATTTACAGTCTGATGTAGAGGAGGCTATTCGGCAGCATTTTAGTGCAGATGGATCTCAACTTAGTATGCCTGATCTATCACCTATTTTGAATATCAATCCCTTCATTGGACTTGAAACTGAACATCTTAAGACTAAATTCTACTGTGACAACTTTGGCCTAGTGGTAAGAGTATGACATAATATCACCATGCATATATACATGCCTATATTAATGTTAGTATTAATGCATGTCATGTAGCACTTTATCATGCACCACATAGAAGCCTATTACAATCACTCTAGGCACTCGTATGGATAATGTACGAAGAGGCTCTTCAATTGTACTAGTCCAGCAGAAAGACACGTTTCAGTATGTTCCTTTGCTTCAAGGACTGAAATCTCTCTTGGAAAACGATGAGATTTATGATGAGGTGCTAATATTGTCATTTAATAAGAATAATAGTTATTATAATTGTTGAATTTTTTGTATACAGGTTTGCAATTCCCATCAACGTGATGATGGGTACATATCAGATTATTACGATGGTGAACTCTTTCAATCGCATAGTCTCTTCAGTAGTGTTGTAAAAGCCTTACAGCTCATTGTGTACTTTGACGAAGTGGAAACCTGCAATCCACTAGGTGCTCAGAGTGGAGTTCACAAGTTGGGTATGTGCAAACTGTGTGTGTGTGTTTGTGTGTATGTATGTGTGCGTGCATGTGCATGTGGATTGATGTGTGTGTGTGTATATAATAATATTATGTGCGTGAGTTCATGTGTATGTGTATGTGTGCGGCAGCAGCAGGAGTATGAATGATAGACACACATGAGTAGAGATATATAGTGCACTACAAGTTTACAAAAGGAACTGTATCAGTATCTGCTAAAAATAGATGTTTTGTGACATTTTGAGTGTAATACCACGTGTTCAAATTTAATTTGGTTTTATAACAACTATCTTGTCAACAGTAGTCGCTTGCTAAGCACAATTATATTGTAACGTTTCTGGTTATGTTCGATAATTTAATATGTATACTGATACAGTGCCTTAAAATGTTTGTCAATGCCTCATAATAAATTTATTACTTTAAGTTTGTTTTACTACATGCTTGGTAATATCAGCCCTGAACTTTGGTCAACTCATCAAGCAATTCAACTGTTTGCTTGTGTAACTACCTCCAACCTCAAAAAATATGGCATTGTACCTATTCTAAAGCCGTTTATTGAGGACGTAAACAAACTTTCAACAGTATGTACACAGTATGAATTTACGTTTCTGACTTTAAATTAAATTGTGTACTATTATTATAGGAAGGACTTTGCCTTCCCAAAACTGAAGAAAGGTTATACCGTATAGCGGGAAAATTTCGTGGGGGAGAATTTTTGGGTTTTGTCTTGAATAGAAATTCGCGGGGAAAATTTTCGTGGATTGCGTCTCAACTATACGTGACGACCACATACCTTACAAATTTCGTGGGGGAAAATTTTCGCGGAAAGCCTGCCAAACCACGAAATTCGCAAAAAAATTTCCCCCACGAAAATTTCCCGCTATACGGTATGGGACCATATTGTTAGCATTGGCTGACACTCCAGCAGCACATGAGCTAGGTGGTTTTAAAGTTGGAGTAAGCTTTGCTCTACGATGTGCATGGCCACACATGATCAAATCCAAACTAAGGTATCATATCCATGATGTATGCATATGTAGCTTATACCATTATGTATAGTACAATATGTTTCTCTTAGTTTCGTGAAGAAGAGTTTCATTTGAGAACTCCAATGACATATATATGATCACCATTGTTCGTTACTCTCAGGCCCCCTTGCCACTTCCAATACAGTAACATATGGTATTAACTATTGCAGTCCACTTAATGACATCAACCACTTTCATGTATGCAATAGCACCCAGTTGCCACAAGATGTAATGCACATTCTGTTTGAAGGTGTGCTCCATTTAGAGATGAAATTAATGCTGCAACAATTTATATGTGAAAAGAAGTACTTCACTCTTGAATTTTTGAATCAAAGAGTTAGGTACTTTGCTTATGCTAAGGCTGAAGCAAGGAATAGGCCCCTAAGCCTTTTGAATTGACAAACATAGCATCATGGAATACAAAGCTACACTTGTCTGGTATGTTTATTTGGTTCTCATGCACACAGTTAGAACAAGCCTAGTGTGTACTTAATTACACTCTGCATGCTCATATTGACTGTTTGCACCACATATATAGCTATAGCTACACCCCAATGTTTTAAACCCCAAGCATGGTTGTTTACTAACTGTGTGCTAATATGGTAGTAATTAAGGTTTCTCTTTACTATAGCAATTCAAATCTGGACGCTTTCAGTCTTCCTTCCGATGATGATAGGCGACAAAATTCCTGATGATGATAGCTTTTGGCAATGCTACCTTCTCATGCTTGATATAGTCAAGTTTAGCACATCCAGGATAACTTTGAAGGCATCTTTCACCAACAATGTTATTTACACCAAGAAAATGTTCCATGTGTTGAAAAAAGTAAAATTTCACCAAAGTGTTTATTTTGTGCTGAAAATAATTTTCAAGTCAAATATATGTCTAAGTCCATAGTCACACAAAAAAACTAAGTTCTTTATTTCCACCATGAGAAAACATTGTTTTTCACCAACAATGTTTTTTACACCAAGAAAATGTTCCATGTGTTGAAAAAAGTAAAATTTCACCAAAGTGTTTATTTGTGCTGAAAATAATTTTCAAGTCAAAATATATGTTTTAAGCAAAAAGGAAAGTTTTTGGTCTTAGAAAATTTTCTATGTCCGTAATCACACATAAACTAAGTTCTTTATTTCTACCGTGAGAAAACTTTGTTTTTCACCGACAATGTTTTTTAAACAAGACAATGTTATGTGTTGAAAAAAGTAAAATTTCACCAAAGTGTTTCTTTTGAGCTGACAATTGTTTTCAAGTTAAAATAAACGTTTTTAGCAAAAAATGTACTTTTTAGTCTTAGAAAATTTTCTAAGTCCATCGTTACACAAAAAACTAAGTTCTCTATCTTTACCAGGAGAAAACTTTGTTATTCACCAACAATGTTTTTTAAACAAGAGAATGTTTCATGTGTTGAAAAAAGCAAAATTTAACCAAAGTGTTTCTTTTGAGCTGAAAATTGTTTTCAAGTGAAAATAAACGTTTTAAGCTAAAAGTAAAATTTTTGGTCTTAGAAAACTTTTCTAATTCCATAGTCAGACTTAAACAATAAGTTCTTTATTTCTACCGTGAGAAAACTTTGTTTTTAAACAACAATGTTTTCTACACCAACAAAACGTTTTATGTGTTGAAAAGAGTAAAATTTCACCAAACGGTTGTTTTTGTGCTGAAAATTGTTTTCAAGTAAAAATAAACGTTTTTTGCAAAAAGTGTACTTTTTTGTTTAAATCCATAGTCACACAATAAAACTAAGTTGTTTACCTCTACCGTGAGAAAACTTTGTTATTTTACCAACAATGTTTTTTACATTAAGAGAATGTTTCATGTGTTAAAAGAAGTAAAATTTAACCAAAGGGTTTGTTTTAACTGAAAATTGTTTTCAAGTCAAAATATACGTTTTTTAAAAAAAGGGAAGTTTTTGGTCTTGGAAAATTTTCTAAGTCCATAGTCACACATAAACTAAGTTCTTTATTTCTATCGTGAGAAAACTTTGTTTCACCGACAATGTTTTTTAAACAAGACAATGTTACATAGGTTGAGAAAAGTAAAATTTCACGAAAGTATTTGTTTTGTACTGAAAATGGTTTTCAAGTCAAAATAAGCGTTTTTTGCAAAAAGTGAACTTTTTCGTGTTAGAAAATTTTCTAAGTCCATAGTCACACAAAAAAACTAAGTTCTTTATCTCTACCGTGAGAAACTTTTATTTTTCACTAACATTGTTATTTACACCAAGAGAATGTTTTATGTGTTGAAAAGAGTAAAATTTCACCAAAGTGTTTGTTTTGAGCTGAAAATTGTTTTCAAGTCAAAATAAACGTTTTTTTGCAAAAAGTGAAGTTTTTGGTCTTAGAAAATTTTCTAAGTCCATAGTCATACAAAAAAACTAAGTTCTTTATCTCTACCGTGAGAAAACTTTATTTTTCACCAACAATGTTATTTACACCATGAGTTGAAAAAAGTAAAATTTCACCAAAGTGTTTGTTTTGTGCTGAAAATTGTTTTCAAATCAAAAAAAAACTTTTTGCAAAAAGTGTACTTTTTTGTTTAAATCCATAGTCACACAATAAAACTAAGTTGTTTACCTCTACCGTGAGAAAACTTTGTTATTTTACCAACAATGTTTTTTACATTAAGAGAATGTTTAATGTGTTGAAAAAAGGAAAATTTAACCCAAGTGTTTATTCTGAGCTCAAAATTGTTTTCAAGTCAAAATAAACGTTTATGCAAAAAGTGTAGTTTTTGGTCTTAGAAAATTTTCTAAGTCCATCGTAAATTTCACTTTTGCTACCCTTCAGTTGATTTTACACCAAAAATGCACTACATGCTGCACTTTCCAAGGCAAATGCTCGAGTAAGCTAAGTCAGTGCCAAGATTGTATGTGAGTTAATAATTCTGATTATGCACACATGCCAGGACACCACTGGCACACACACACACACATACACACACACGCACCGTGACACACGTACACACACACACACATGGCACATGACACACACAGTACACAGTACAGTATATATGGCATGCACACACACTGTCTGCATGACATGCAGGATTGGTCCATTGATCACTAGCTAGTGTATGAGGATGGAAGCAAAAAATTCCTACTTTAAAAGTGTTGCCAAACTTGTAAACTTGAAGAACATCACCTATTCAATTGCTATGAGACACCAAAAATTACTGTGTGCCCATCTTCAAGGAAAATTTTTCACTTCTGATGAAACACAGTGTGGACCATGTATGCACGCATTAAGTTTTAGTGGATGCATGTTTAACATTATACATGTTAATTTGCACATCCATACATGTCTATAGGCAAAACTGTTAATCTCTTGAAGGATGATGTCAATTATAAAGAGATAAATTCTTTGCTGTCAATGATGAGAATTCCATTTCAAGGTACATGCATATTCCCAGTACGGTAGTACTGGGTACATTGGAATGGCACGGATGGTCCGTTAGCACAATACAAATATTCACGCGAATAACTCTGCAAAAACTGACTGCTTGCCACTAAAAGGCTTCTCAAGCTACTATTTAGCTCATTCTCTTTCCAACAAGCCCAAAAACATGGCTTAAAACCATCGCTAAAGTACCAAACTAAAATATGCCAAACCTCCAATTTTCTCCATCTTCTTCTTCTTCTATGATGGCTCAACTTTTCTCAAAGACTGTTCACTTTCAGAAGCTGATTCTTGAACGAATAAACTTAATTGGTATATTTGTCTTTACGTGCTTTTGGTATCGTTTTTCTGTGTCTCTTGTCTCTCGCCTTCTTCGTATGGCAGCTACACTCATGCATAATTCATAATTTAGCTACTTGAACATTTTAAAGTGACGACCCTTTTCCAGATACAGGTGTGCGTTATTTGGAATCTGAATATTCACTGCCTGCCTGCTTTCACCTGAAGATTTCTGGTTGTGCTGAGCTCTCTGTAATCTTTCAGTCTTCAATATTTAGGAGGTGAATAGGCTACTTTAATGTTACACTTATTATGTTGTTGTCATTATAAGAAAAGTAAAGCTAGTAAATTTTGTTAGATACACATTCCAGCCTCCAGAGCTGAGATGCTTCACTTTACTCATAGCATACCAGTAGATTATACAAGCTATAATATTCATGCTGATATATAGAGTACAAGACAACTCAAATGTGATTAATAGAATTATGAAAAAATGAGAACAAGTATAAAAAAAAATTGGAAATGTAATGAGACATAGGAATGTCCAAATCGTAAAAAGAAAGCAAACAAGATGGAATGGCTGGTTTGAGTGTGTAAAGAATTATTCCTATGGGCAACATGAGGTACTCAACATGGGAAGAGAGTACTACATGCAGCCCACACAGGAAGAATTCTGCACACACTCATTCAGCCATTCCATCTTGTTTGCGTTCTTTTTACGATTTGGCCATTCCTATGTCTCATTACATTTTCAATGTTTTTTTTGGTCTTGTATATAATCAATATTATTGCATGCGTGGGTATGCATGCTTTAATTTTATGTTCATACATGGTGGTGTATTAACTCATTATTCATGATGTGCATTCATACAGACCTAACTGGATTGAAATTTTGGTCAACATTTCTATCACTCAGATTTTGTTCACTATAGCTGGCAGGATGATGATGATTTGCCCCTCTTTGGCAGAATTAAATCTTACTTTAATGTTATTGTAACGTAGAAGTATACTGTAATTATGAAATGCTGTGTGNAAAAATGAACGAGGCTGACATTGCTGTCTATATCTCTGCAACAGAAGCAGCTCCACCCCTCAAATTTTGCATGGAGCATGCTGAGATGTAGCGCATCACAGCCGTGCAAGAAAAAAATTTTCGCGCAAAAACGCGAATTAAACTAAAACCGCATTTTACTCCAAAAACAATAATTTCCTAACCGGCACGTTTTCCCTTGACAGGTCACATATTTTGACTTGAAAACAATTTTCAGCTCAGAAAAAACAATTTGGTTAAATTTTACTTTTTTCAACACATGAAACATTCTTGTAGTGTAAAAAACATTGTTGTTGAAACACAAAGTTTTCTCATGGTAAAAATAAAGAACTTAGTTTTTTTGTGTGACTATGGACTTAGAAAATTTTTTAAGACCAAAAACTTTACTTTTTGAAAAAAAACGCTTATTTTTACTTGAAAACAATTTTCAGCACAAAACAAATACTTTGGTGTAATTTTACTTTTTTCAACTCATGGAACATTGTCTTGTGTAAAACACATTGTCGCTGAAAAACAAGGTTTGCTCACGGTAGAAATAAACAACTAGGTTTATGTGTGACTATGGACTTAGAAAATTTTTCTAAGAACAAAAAGTCCTCTTTTTGCTTAAAACGTTTATTTTCATTTGAAAGCAATTTTCAGCTCAAAAGAAACACTTTGGTGAAATTTCACTTTTTTCAACACATGAAACATTTTCTTGAGTTAAAAGCATTGTCCGTGAAAAAAAAGTTTTCTCTCGGTAAAGATAAAAAACTTAGTTTTTTTGTGTAACAATCGACTTAGAAAATTTTCTAAGACCAAAAATTACACTTTTTGCTAAAACATTCATTTTGACTTGAAAACATTTTTCAGCTTAAGAGAAATACTTTGGTGAAATTTTGCTTTTTTCAACACATGAAACATTCTCTTGGTGTAAATAACATTTTTGGTGAATAACAAAGTTTTCTCACAATTGAGATAAAGAACTTAGTTCTTTTGTGTGATGAAGGACTTGGAAGATTTTCTAAGACCAAAAAGTACACTTTTTGCAAAAAACGTTTATTTTGATATGAAAACAATTTTCAGCGCAGAAGAAACACTTTGAATATTTTTACTTTTTTCAACCCATGAAAAATTCTGTTTTTGTAGAAAATGTTGTTAGTGAAAAACAAAGTTTTTTCAAGGTAGAAAAAAAAATAATTTTTTTTGTGTGACTATGGACTTAGAAAAATTTTCTATAATCAAAAAGTTGACTTTTTCTTACAACGTTTATTTTGAGTTGAACACATTTTTCTGCACAAAAGGAACACTTTGGTGAAATTTTACTTTTATCAACACATGGAACATTTTCTTGTTGTAAAGAACATTGTTGGTGAAAAACAAGTTTTCTCGCAGTAGAGATAAAGAATTTAGTTTTTGTGTGACTATGGATTTAGAAAATTTTCTTGGACCAAAAAATACACTTTTTGCAAAAAAAGTTTATTTTTATTTGAAAACTATTTTTTAGCTCAAAAGAAACACTTTAGTGAAATTTTACTTTTTTCTACACATGTAACATTGTCTTGTGTAAAAAACATTGTCAATAAAAAACAAAGTTTTCTCACTGTAGAGATAAAGAACTTAGTTTATGTGTGACTATGGACTTAGAACAAAAACTTCCCTTTTTGCTCAGAATGTATATTTTGACTTGAAAATAATTTGTCGGTGAAAAATAAAGTTTTCTCACAGTAGAGATAAAGAACTTAGTTTATGTGTGACTATGGACTTAAATTTTCTAAGACCAAAAACTTCCCTTTTGCTTTAAACGTATATTTTGACTTGAAATCAATTTTCAGCACAAACAAACACTTGTGTGAAATTTTACTTTTTCAACACATGGAACATTTGCTATGTGTAAGATTATGGACTTTTTAAAACAAATACTTTGGTGAAATTTTCCTTTTTTCAACACATGTAACATTGTCTTGTGTAAAAAACATTGTCGGTGAAAAACAAAGTTTTATCACGGTAGAGATAAAGAGCTTAGTTTATGTGTGACTATGGACTTAGAGAAAATTTTCTAAGACCAAAAACTTCCCTTCTTGCTTAAAACGTATGTTTTGACTTAAAAATAATTTGTCAGTAAAAAACAAATTTATCTCACGGTAGAAATAAAGAACTAGGTTTATGTGTGACTATGGACTTAGAAAATTTTCTAAAACCTAAAAGTTTCCTTCTTGCTTTAAATGTATATTTTAACTTGAAAACAATTTTCAGCTCAGAAAAAACACTTTGATTAAATTTTACTTTTTTTCAACACATGAAACATTCTTGTGGTGTAAAAAACATTGTTGTTGAAACACAAAATTTTCTCACAGTAGAGATAAAGAACTTAGTTTTTTTGTGTGACTATCCAAAAACTTTACTTTTTGAAAAAAAACGCTTATTTTGACTTGAAAACAATTTTCAACACAAAACAAATACTTTGGTAAAATTTTACTTTTTTCAACTCATGGAACATTGTCTTGTGTAAAACACATTGTCGGTGAAAAATAAAGTTTGCTCATGGTAGATATAAAGAACTAGGTTTATGTGTGACTATGGACTTAAAAAATTTTTCTAAGACCAAAGAGTCCACTTTTTGCTTAAAACTTTCATTTTCATTTGAAAGCAATTTTCAGCTCAAGAGAAACACTTTGGTGAAATTTTGCTTTTTTCAACACATGAAACATTCTCTTGGTGTAAATAACATTGAATAACAAAGTTTTCTCACAATTGAGATAAAGAACTTAGTTCTTTTATGTGATGAAGGACTTGGAAGATTTTCTAAGACCAAAAAGTACACTTTTTGCAAAAAACGTTTATTTTGACATAAAAACAATTTTCAGCGCAGAAGAAACACTTTGAATAGTTTTCAAGAAGTTTTGCTTTTTTCAACACATGGAATATTCTCTTGGTGTAAATAACATATGTGGTGAATAACAAAGTTTTCCCACGTTAGAGATAAAGAACTTTTTTTGTGTGTGTGACTATGGACTAAGAAAATTTTCTAAGATAAAAAAGTACACTTTTTGCAAAAAACGTTTATTTTGACTTGAAAACATTTTTCAGCTCAAGAGAAACACTTTGGTGAAATTTTGCTTTTTTCAACACATGAAACATTCTCTTGGTGTAAATAACATTTTTGGTGAATAACAAAGTTTTCTCACGGTAGAGATAAAGAACTTATTTTTTTTGTGGGACGAAGGACTTATAAGATTTTCTAAGACCAAAAAGTACACTTTATGGAAAAACGTTTATTTTGACTTGAAAACAATTTTCAGCTCAAAAGAAACACTTTGGTGAAATTTTACTTTTTTCAACACATGTAAAATTGTGTTTGTGTAAAAAACATTGTCGATGAAAAACAAAGTTTTATCATGGTAGAGATAAAGAAGTTAGTTTTTTTTGTCTGACTATGGACTTAGAAAATTTTCAAACGCAATAAACTTCACGAACGTTTATTGTTCCTTGAAAACAATTTTCAGCACAAAACAAACACTTTGGTGAAATTTTACTCTTTTCAACACATAAAATAAATAAAGAACTTAGTTTTTTTGTCTGTCTCTGTTTATTTTCATTTGAAAGCAATTTTCAGCTCAAAAGAAACACTTTGGTTAAATTTTATTTTTTTTAACACATGGAACATTTTCTTGGTGTAAATAACATTGTTGGTGAAAAACAATATTTTCTCATGGTAGAGATAAAGAAATTAGTTTTTTTGTCTGACTATGGACTTAGAAAATTTTCAAAGACAAAAAACTTCACTTGTTGCAAAAAACGCTTATTTTGACTTGAAAACAATTTTCAGAACAAAACAAATACTTTGGTTAAATTTTACTTTTTTCAACACATGAAACATTCTTGTGGTGTAAAAAACATTGTTGTTGAAACACAAAGTTTTCTCATGGTAGAAATAAAGAACTTAGTTTCTTTGTGTGACTATGGACTTAGAAAAAAATTTTTAAGACCAAAAACTTTACTTTTTGAAAAAAAACGCTTATTTTGACTTGAAAATAATTTTCAGCACAAAACAAATACTTTGGTGAAATTTTACTTTTTTCAATTCATGGAACATTGTCTTGTGTAAAACAAATGGTCGGTGAAAAACAAAGTTTGCTCACGGTAGAAATAAAGAAGTAGGTTTATGTGTGACTATGGACTTAGAAAATTTTTCTAAGACCAAAAAGTCCTCTTTTTGCTTAAAATGTTTATTTTCATTTGAAAGCATTTTCAGCTCAAAAGAAACACTTTGGTGAAATTTCACTTTTTTCAACACATGAAACATTTTCTTGAGTTAAAAGCATTGTCGGTGAAAAAAAAAAGTTTTCTCACGGTAAAAATAAAAAACTTAGTTTTTTTGTGTAACGATCGACTTAGAAAATTTTCTAAGACCAAAAATTACACTTTTTGCTATAAACGTTTATTTTGACTTGAAAGCTTATCTTCTGAAGGGTTGTAGAAAAAATGTCGATCTAAAGTCGACCATCATAATCGCAAAGATCGTGACTATTAGTCTTCCAACGACGAGTAGCACCACGCCTTACTAGCAGTTCAAAGTCTGACTTAATATTTTAGTAGAGTAGTCCCTTACCTATTCGTATATAAAGTTTGAATTTCAGGGCTAATATCTTAGCTTGCAAAATAGTCACTAGTGCTGCTTTGACGCGATTTTGCGTCAACCAAGGTTTGAAACACTAACTCTGATGACGGAATTTAGCGTCAACCACAAGTAATCAGTTAAACGACCATAACGTAAAACTAGAGGCATAGATCAACGCGTTGCAAGCTGAAACGTTCAAATCCAACATAGCGTTCTTGAGTAGAAGTGACTGAAGTTTGATAATCTATGGAATGGCAGCAAAAGAAGTGCAGATAACACTAACTCCTGCTGATATACATGAAGTTGACCTCCCCGAGCCTTTCGATAAGCACACTGTGTTTCAGCTACTTTGGTGGCTGTTGTGTAGAGGCATCAATGTGCCAAGGTCTTGGAGAAAGCAGCAAGTAATAGACAGGTACGCATGCTATATTTATTGTGGAGTGTGTCTAGTTACATACACTACAAGTACGAGCTGTAGTTGTATACTTCTGTGTACCCTGCCTGTTTATAGAATACAGCAAGTCAAACATGATTTCATCCCTGTGGTTGATGTGGATGGATCATATGTATACAAGAAATACATCTCTCTTGCTGAAGCTGGACAACAAGTTACTCGACAAGGGCCACCATCTTCTCCTCTTACAGAATGGAAACTGGTCTTTGAGGCCACATGTAAAGACATTGGCATTCATATTCCTCTTGTGACCTCAGGTAAACATTAAAACATCTCGCTCTAATATTTGTTTACTTGATGCTTTTTTTCCCGTTCATTTTATATTCCTACTGTAAGTTTGGTATATGTGACCGAATTTTGGAAAACCGTCCACTTCGAGCAATCCGCGAATTTTGAGATAGCGATTGCATTGTAATCTACGTCATTGCAGCTAGCTATTTCCAAATTTGAAGCGGCTAGGCGCTATAGTTTTGGAGATATGAGCTCAAATATACCGACCGTTCATTCCAATTTTACTCGCTAAAATTGTAATCGAATACGTTGCTAAGTGCGAGTACACGAAATCCGTATACTATCCGTGTTACAATGAATTTATTTTTGTGGTACAATTTTCATGTAGTATCAGAATATGCATGAAGTTAGTTGAAGCACTAGTTAAAACTTACTATAGGAGCCTTTTCAAAGACACAGAAGACCAGGGAACCTTCCAGGAGGATTCATCAGTGAGGTAAGTAAGTTTACTAAGTAGAATAATGTAGCGGGTGGGCTATAACTAGAGTAACAAGGCTATAAATGGCGCAGAAATAAGCGCCCAATAATAAATGAATGTATCTATACCTATTCTAACAGTAGAAAATAGTCTAGCTAATACTTATTACCCNAATAGTAAAAATTTTGTAAAAATAATCAGTGTAGGAATGGGCAGTGCTGTAAAAAGCAACTAAACAAGGCCAAGTCTCTGAATTTCGGCACATAACTACTTCATTTTTTGTACCAAAGTCGCATGCCTACTCAGTAGTATCTTTGTTATATACTTCATCCAAATCAGCCAATTAATTAATAGCAGCTTGAACCATGCATTGCGGACTCAGGTTTAAGCCATCAACGATCTCAGATGTGAGCAATGTACTATAATATTANTACCTTAGCGATGGTTTTAGGCCATGTTTTTAGGCTTGTTAGAAAGAGAATGAGCTAAATAGTAGCTTTATAAGCCTTTTAGTGCCAAGCGCTCAGTTTTTGCAGAGTTATTTGCGTGAATATTTGTATTATGCTAATGGCCATCCGTGCCATTCCTATGTACCCAGTACTACCGTACGCTAATTATTATCTGACGCACCCTTTTAGGACTTAGAAAATTTTTGCAAGGTCATGTCTAGGAAAAGGTCGTCACAATTAAATAGGTTTAGAGCTTAAAATTTGACTGTTTTACTTGTACTTAGTGTTTGCAGAGCTGAGTGTCCATCTGCAGATAAAAAAACAAAGGTAGAGAGCAACAGATTCTGCTCAACTCAGTGCTAGCTAGCTATAGCCAGGGGTAGCGGAACAGGGGGGGCAGAGGGGGCAACTGCCCCCCCAAAATGAAGGTTGGAGGGTCCTTGCCCCCCCACATTTGCTTACTGAAGCTAGGCTAAAAATATAATTACAGTGCTGCGCTGCACTGCTATAGGCAGCACTCTAACAACTAGCGTACCTTACCGGCGTTTGTTGCCACAACATGACAAACAGTAAAACCCAATGTTGACTTGCAAATACAAAATTTCTCTCTAATTAAAAGAATTAATACAACCACGTGTGCCAGGAATGTCACCGTAATGAGAGTCAAAGAAGTTTGTTATTAAAACTAGCATATGAGGGTAAAATATGTCTCAAATGGCCCCAGAATCAATCTCAGAGCATCTAAAATTTCAAATTTTTCTGGGGGAGCATGCCCCCAGACCCCCCCAGAGGGCAATGGGCTATGCCCATTGCACCGAAAGGGCCCTTCGGGCCCTATATTGCCCCCCCAATCTTAACTACCCTGAGCCACCCCTGATAGCTATAGTCTCAGTGATTTTCACCGTGATTGCCCATTCAATGGCATTGCTGTCATGATGGCCTTTTGTGTCTGCTTTGATTTTCTACATAATCAGTCAGTGATCAGTCAAGAAGTCGACATAGCTGAGTACATGCAGCAGCAGTGATCCAATGCTTGAATGTGGCATGCTGGCTAGCGACTGCACTCAAAGGCTTGAGAGTCAGATGATGAGCCTTAAATAAGTCAGTTTTCTGTAATTATACATACTTTACTAGTTTCAGAAGTCTGCATTGATCTGTAGCCTAGTAGGCTGAATAAGGCATGCAGCTCAGTAAGTTGAGACTTGTGACACCATATTATTATCAATTTAATTATTATCATAGATTATTATGGTAATAGAATCATGTATGCATGAAGTTGGATTGTATACAGTGGCTGTATCTGTGGAGATTGAACTTCTGCAGAGGCTTTTGATCACTTCTCACAATCTGATTGAGTAGAACAATACTTAATGAGTTTATTTCACTTGCTTTCATATATAGGCAGTCTCTGGCAGACTGTATATGCAATCTTTCTCATCTTCTCCCTTCCAGTCTCCTCTTGCCAATGGCCTCCAGGTGGTGGATCTCACTCAGGCCCCTCTTGCTCACACTCATGAGGAGACAACTTGAAGAAATCGGAGTTTGAGTAGCAAACTGATAGTCAAGCTTGCATGCAATGTGTATATATACACTCCACATGACGACCTTTACCAGCGTGTTGACCTCGTGAAAAATTTCTAAGTCCCGAAAGGGTGCGTCAGATAAAAATTAGCCTACCGTACTGGGAATAGTCTATCATACGGTAGTACGTATAGTAGGACACCCGGTTATGGAACCTTCGTGACTACTTTTACTGCAAAAATATTGGAACCTAACACTTATAAGTGCACTCTAAGGTTCCCATAATATCTAATTATAAATAAATATTTTAACCCTCTTCATCCAAGGTAGGGTGTGCAATATGAAAAATCAACTTTCGACTTTTGAACAATTAATTCATGCAACATGTAGAGTAGGTTGGTACTTAAACCAGCGCACCTTCAATTCCTGATCTCTGTCGCTGAAGTTAAAGAAAACCGTAAGTTTCATGTTGCATTGTCAGCAAAATTTACGCATTATAATGGTGGTATGAAGGGTGTAGGCACCCAGTACTCCTTATTAATAGAAGATGCTGCTTCTGCCACTGGCCTTCCGGATATATCACAGATTGAGGTAAATTACTATGAAGAGATATTATATTGAATTATATTAAACGCTGGGTAGATGGCACATGTAAGAAATATCCATCTATGAATATCATTATAAATATTTTTAACTAAATATACTGTTACAATGCTTGCATATATCTCTCTAATTCCCTGCGTCTCTTGCGTTCTCTGTATCTTGTGTATCTACTGTATACTTCTATATCTTGTATACAGCACCTCTATCGTATTCCCTGCGTCTCTTGCGTTCTCTGTATCTTGTGTATCTACTATATACTTCTATATCTTGTTACTGTATACAGCACCTCTATCGTATACCCTGCATCTCTTGCGTTCTCTGTATCTTGTGTATCTACTGTATACTTCTATATCTTGTATACAGCACCTCTATCGTATTCCCTGTGTCTCTTGCGTTCTCTGTATCTTGTGTATCTACTGTATACTTCTATATCTTGTATACAGCACCTCTATCGTATTCCCTGTGTCTCTTGCGTTCTCTGTATCTTGTGTATCTACTGTATACTTCTATATGATCTTGTATACAGCACCTCTATCGTATACCCTGCGTCTCTTCTACTGTATACTTCTATATCTTGTATACAGCACCTCTATTTTATTCCCTGCATCTCTTGCATTCTCTGTATCTTGTGTATCTACTGTATACTTCTATATCTTGTATACAGTACCTCTATCGTATTCCCTGCGTCTCTTGCGTTCTCTGTATCTTGTGTATCTACTGTATACTTCTATATTTTGTATACAGCACCTCTATTGAATTCCCTGCGTCTCTTGTGTTCTCTATATCTTGTGTATCTACTGTATACTTTTATATTTCAGTGTATCCAGCACCTCTATTGTATACCCTGTGTGTTCTTTGTATCTTGTGTTTATATAGCCAAGATATACATGCAGTACTCCTATATCGGGCCTGTTATCTGTGACTCTGGTGTTACAGGTACAGCTATAAACAGGCATGTTTCTTCATTGATTTGAATGATAAGATGTGTATTGTGAATTAAGAATTATACAAGTATAGATTATCTAAAACTATGGCACTAGCTGTGAGGTGCATGACATTGTACAATTTTCAGTAATAATTAATTATAATAAATTTGACATACTATAATTAGCTACAAATTTGTTGTTTTAGTATTATATAAATGATCACAGCAATTATGGTGTTGTGTAGCTAGGGCATCAAGTTGAATGAAAAGTTCCAAAATTATGTGCATGAAAATTTACCAACAAAAATCATTCAGATTCATACATTTTCTTAAATAGCTCTATCTGTACCAAATTTTTTTAAAAAAAGCGTGTATACCTTCGATTTTTCTTAGAAATATTGAGAAAATAATTCCCGAACAATAGCTCAATGCAATATCATACGTACGGTAGTAGAGTAAGCAACCAATTATCGGCCACCATCGAATTCGGACGCGATTTTTGACCTACCAGCTGGTGCAACTACTCCAAGTTTGGTACCACAAGATAGCCCATGAAAAGTTACACAGGGTTGTGCAGACTTNTATTATTCACAAACAATAGTCAAAAACTGTTACAAAATAGTGTAATGACTTTCGAAGTCAAATTCTGCATGACCTTTGACCTTGCCGTTGCAGCAAAGTGCGTGCATAATTTCACCAAAATCAAAGAGCAAGTAGACTATTCGCTAAAAAAAGCAGTCCTTACTAATTTCTATTAAATGAAAGCACCTACGGTGCATAAGCCTCAGCGCAAACTAGATCAACAAAACTATACAAACTGAGTCATGAATGTGATCAGGCACTGAGTACTGAGACCACTAATACAACAAGGCACAGCCACCTGGTCAATCTCGAACTCCAACATAAAATATGGATTTATATAGTGAGCTTTGGCCAGCCAAGTCATTATTCTCAGTTTAGCCCGGCAGTGAATGCTGGTAAAACTGTGATGACCAAATGATGTCTTACACAGTGACCCAGGAATCCGGTGCTAAGTAAGGAGTACAGTGGTGTTCTGGCACAGACAAAACACACACAACCAAGTGTATAGCTCAGTTACTTACCTGTCCAAGCAGAAGACAAGTGAGACAGCCTATAAGCCAACTGAGGCAAGCACAATGCAGTCTATGCTTTACTGCATTCCTACCCAGGCAGAAATTACGTGCAAGATCTTACTTCAAAAAATAGCAAGATATTTCAAGATCTTGCAAGGAATTAATTTTCTTGCAAGATTTTGCAAGAAAATGCAAGAAAGTGGCCATTTCTCTTGCAAGACGAAAAATTTTCTTGTGAGTCTTGTAAGATTCTTGACCTGTCTGTACCCGACTTATTCTTGCAAGACTGGCTACAAAATTTTTTGTCTTGCAAGAGAAATGGCCACTTTCTTGCATTTTCTTGCAAAATCTTGCAAGAAAATTAATTCCTTGCAAGATCTTGAAATATCTTGCTATTTTTTGAAGTAAGATCTTGCACGTAATTTCTGCCTGGGATGGTTGTTTTCGGATTTGTGGAGATTATAAAGTAACCATGAACCAAGCTCTCACTGTGGATCAATATCCCCTTCCAAAACCCAAAGATTTATTTGCAACGTTAGCAAACTGGAAGACCTTCACCATATTGGATCTATCTCAAGCATATTTGTAGCTTCCATTGGATGATGAGTCAATGAAATACTTTTATGACTGTGTGCAAATTTGGCTTTCCCAGACTAGCCTGTGAGTGTGCACGTATCAACCCAGTAGAACAGAGCCTTAAGTCTCGTAGCAAGATCTATGAGCTAGTCAGATCTGAAACTGAGATGCATGTCAATGACTACAATCCTCTTTTGCTGTATCTCTGGAAGGCTAATGTAGATATTCAGTTTGTTGCTGAAGATTCACTAGCTCTAGCCCACTATGTTAGTGGCTATGTGACAAAAGCTGAACGTAGCAATTTGCAAGATGTGCGGAATGAAATAGGAAGCCAAAAATCTATTTATTCCCAGTTGTTCAGCTTTGGTCTGAGGAGCCTAAGGTTCCATGAATGTGGTCTCTATGAGGCTGCTGACCTTGTCGTTGGTGACCACTTGAATGAAAAGTCTTGTAGTGTCATATACGTTGACATTTCTATACCCAGCAAACGTAATCACAGGCTTAAGAGCCACAAAGAGCTTGAGAGACTAGCTGACAGTGACCCCAACTCAGACAACATATTTGAGCCTTGTCTGGTTGAGAATTATTACCCTGAGAGACCTCAGGAACTTGATAATATGTGTTTGTATGACTTTGTGAAATGCATTGATTGGACATGCAAGCAGGGACAAAAGTGGTCAAAGGAATTACAAGTGATTAAACAAACCTCGCTTGCCCAATTACAAACTGTTTGATCCTGAAAGGGAAGACCAAAGAGAAGACTACTTCTATTCCCTCATTCTTCTCTTTGTTCCTTTCAGAGATGAGAACACTTTGCTTCTCCCTGGTGAAACAGCTGAGCAAACGTTTCACAGGCTCAAAAATTCTAGCAGTTCCCTACACCATGAAAAACTGCAAAAGATGCTTAGGGCACAATCTAAGACTAAAGAGATAAACAAAGCCAGAACAAATGATGAAAAGCCTAGTGCCAAGGACGATGGTCCTCAGGTAGAAAGAGAAGCAAAGTCAGTCATTGATGACATTGTAGATACCACTGATAGCACTATTGATTTAGAATCAGCAGTAGCTATGCTTAATTGTGATTAAAGACGTGTGTATGAAAATGTGAAAGCCCACTTCATGCATTTGCAAAGACATGAGAATAACCAATGTCATTGTGACTTGAAACCACTCCACATGTTCATTAGTGGTGTAGGGGGGACAGGGAAGTCATTCCTCATTCAAACTATCAAGAAAATGATAGTATCCCTGTGGCCCGAAACTGAACGTACTTGTGCCATTGCAGCGCCTACTGGTTTAGCTGCTTTCAATGTTGGTGGTGTAACTGTACACCGTCTCTTTAGACTTCCTTTTGAGCATGAAGGTAAAACAGCAGGGTACTGGCCACTGTCAAAAGACCTCCACAAACTGCTTAAGACCACCCTTAAAACACAAAAGCTTTTATTGTCAATAAGATCTCCATGGTCTCGTCTCTCAATTTACCCTATGTACATTTAAGATTGGAGGAACTGTTTGACAGTGACCAGTGGTTTGGTGGGAAAACCATGCTATTTTTTGGAGATGTGCTCCAATTACAGCGAGTCAATGGTAATCCTGTTTTTGAAAGAATAGCACAGAAATCTCTCACACTTAGGCTAGGCTGTGCAACCTCTATAAACATATGGAGGGATTCAGTTGTTTACGATGAGTTGACTATAAATGAGCGTCAAAGAAATGATGTTCAATACAGTCAGCTTTTGCAATCTGTAAGGTGTGGTTTTCCACAATACTTGACGTGTTGAAGGGGAGAGTAATCAATGTTTAAATTGTTGATAAGATTCATGAGCTGGAAAAATCTGGCCAAACACCTGTGTGTTTGTACCCTACTAGAAAAGCTTGTGATGAGTTGAACCAACAAATGCTCCGTAGCCTTCCATCTGAAGTTGTGGCATTGCAGTGTACTGATGATATTGATCAGACATCCAGTACACGTAAGTGGACTAAGAAGGCTACTGAGCATTTGGCAAAACTCAACAGAGACTGCAATATTGTTGTAGGTGCTCATGTTATGCTCCATCGTAACCTTGATACTAAAGCCGGCCTGGTAAATGGTGCTATTGGTACAGTAACAAAAGTGTCCATGACCTCAATTACAGTGAAGTTTGATAGAATAGACAAACCTTACGATGTTGAGAGGGTGAAAAGTAGGTGTATGGTCATGAATAAGTTCTTTGTGTTTAGAAAACAGTTTCCCCTCATTTTGGCATATGCTATTACTATCCACAAATGTCAAGGCCTGTCTTTAGAATGTGCCATAGTAGACCTCTCTGAGGATGTTTTCAGTCCTGAAATGGCATATGTTGCATTGTCACGAGTTAAATCCTTGACAGGTCTTTACCTCTCAGCATTCCACCCCAATTCAATTATTGTTAGTGAGTGTGGCATACGTGAAGTGAACAGGCTGAGAGATAAGTTCAGAAGTGATCTACCACAGTACCCCATACCACCCCAGCCTAAATATGGTAGAAAGCGTAAACTGGGTATTGATGCTGATAGCATGGTCATAGCCTCAAAGGCTAGAAAAATTGTAAAGATGGCCACCAATCAGATAGCTGGTAGAAAGCGTAATTGTCCCGACTATTAACAAAACAGTGACTGTAAGAGAGTTTGGACTTGTGATGATTACGAACCCAACAGACTTGGTGTGTGGCCTTTTAGTTACAATCTTGTCATGCAGATTGGCAGCGTAGTGTGTGTGCCCAACTGGGGTTGATATTCAGGCGTGCAAGTACTATCACACCAGGTGGTCCAACTGTTGCTCTGAGACACCCTGACACTAGAAGTCTTCTTAACACTTGGGGGGATGGGAATTGTCTCTTTAGGGCCTTTTCTCATGTCATTACTGGATCTCAGACTCAATACAGTGCATTACGAAATGCAATCACTACCCACATGGAAGCAAACGATGATTTGTTCATGTCCAGTTTCTATGTTGGCCTAAATGCCAACTATGATAATGTGCATGAGTATCTTGCTGACACCAACATGGGAGAGTGGGGCACTGCTGTAGAGATGTTTGCACTGGCACATTTGCTCAACACACGCATCTTTTCGTACAGTAGGCAAAATGCCACATGGCAGCTTCACTCTCCTAGCCATGTAGACCCCTCGCTGAGGACATATGAGAGTGATTCAGATCGTGCCATATTTGTTTACCATACTGGTGATCACTTCAAAGTAGTTCGAGGAATTGTATCATAAATATTACTACTGTTATGATCACCTATATCTGCAGTGCATTATATTGGGGAGGAATGGGGAGGAATATTATAATGCAAATGTAATTTATGTATGCAGATCAGAAAATGATAATATTCATATAACATGTCATTATGAATTTATTCGAGCACTGAGACATTATTGAAACACTCCCCATTATATATCTATATTGTTACATAATTATAATTGTATAGCCAGCAAATTAATTGGCAAGAAACAAATTCAGCTAAATTATAAGTGCACGGTACTGATCAAGTCTCATCTGCAGCCCATTATACTGCAAATTTGAGAGCTTACAAAATTTCTGGCTATACAGTTTGTGTTTATACTACATTGGGTTGAGTGTCACTTCTCCGGATCAAGGTTGCTATATGTGCTCCATAGTGACATCATTGATATCAAAGTCTATACAATTTAGTGAACTAAAAGACTGTCACAGTCTCTATACTGTTATTATACCAATTGTATGTTTCATGTACTGTATTGTAGGGAACTCTACTGCATGTGCATTATATAGGGGAGGAATGGGGAGGAGCATTATAATGCACATGTAATTTATGCATGCTAATCAGAAAAATTAATGTTTCTATCCATATAACATGTCATAAATTTATTCGAGCACTGAGACATTATATTAGTGATTTACTCGCCATTATTTATCCATAATTATAACTGTAAAGCCAGCAAATTGAATGAGCAAGAAACAAATTCAGCTTAATTATAAGCCATTGGTACTGATCAAGTCTTATCTGCAGCCATTATAGAGAGCTTACAAAATTTCTGGCTATACAGTATACATGTTTATATCACATTGGGTTGAGTGTCACCTCTCTGCACATAAATTTATGTATATATATATATATAATATGTATGATATAATTTGCGGATCGAGGTTGCTATAATTATGTGCTCCATAATGACATCATTGATATCAAAGTCTATAGAATTTAGTGTACAAAAAGACTGTCACAGTCTCTATACTGTTATTGTACCTATTGCATGTTTCCTGTACTGTATTGTAGGGAACTCTGCTGTGCATTATATAGGGGAGGAATGGGGAGGAATTTAATGCAGTCATGCAACTTATGCATGCATAAGTACATGTCACTAATTTTTTGAGCACTCACTGTTGAAACACTCCCCATGGCATTATACTATCTTTTGTTACCGGTACCATGGCATACTGTATATAGCCATAAAATTCAACAAGAAACAGATTCGATCAGTAGGATTTATAAGTTCAACTTATAGTACATGCATGGTATACTGATAAAGTATATAAGATAAGCCATTCCTGCTATATGTACTACCGTACGTATGATAATAGGGAGTGTTTCAATAATGTCTCAGTGCTCGAATAAATTTATAGTGACATGTTATATGGATAGAAAGAATATTCAATCATTTTCTGATCAATATACATAAATTACATGTGTATTATCATACGTACAGTAGGTACGCATAGTAGGAATGGGCCAACTGTCCCATAAACACAATACAAAATGTTTACCACCATAAAAATCTAGCAAAACAAAGTTAAGCCTTCAAACCTACTCATAGGCTCTCTCAGGCCGATTACCAACTGCATGCAAGTCCTAAAACTTACCGAAACTTCTCTGAGCTCTCGTAGAGAGCGCTAGCTGGAGGCCACAACAGCGCAATTTTTGTTCTTTCTTCATTAAACTTGAACGCAATTTCCAGGGAAACAAAAAGGATTGGGTTAGTTCTGACTTTGCAAATTACCTTTTTTTAATCTGGAGTAGTGCCTTTTACACTCGCTTTGTGCCTAAATGTCAACAAACAAAAACTAGCCTAACAATTGACTTAGCTGTACTGTCACAGTATAGCCATCTCTGTTGTAAGTAGGGTTCAAAGGTTATTACATCCACGTGGTTTGTGGCATTTAATGCCAATGCACAATTATACTCTTGCTGCTGTTTTTGTAGGGACTAACCAGTCCTTACTCAGACTGTGCATAATGATATCTAGTTAAGTTTGGCACTATGTAGTGTTGAAAAAAGTGAATGAACAAGTAGTAAAACTTTCATAAAAATAATAGGTGTAACAATGGGCAGTGCTTCAAAAAGTGATGAAGCAAGAGATGCCTCAATTTTGGCTCATGACTACTTCATTCTTTTATTCCAAAGTTTCATAATTATCTTTGTGCTGATACAAATTACATCAATTAATAAACTGATTTGGCCAGGCATGAATTTGAACCATTCGGATTAAAGCAAGGCAATCACAAAATTATAAATTTGAATGATAAGAACAGGATAAGGGAAACAACAAGAAATGAAGTAGTCATGTGCCGAAATTGAGACATCTCTTATTTCATCACTTTTTGAAGCACTGTCCATTTTACACCTATTATTTTTATGAAATTTTTACTATAATATTCCTCCCTATTCTTCCCCTATATAATGCACAGCAGATATAGGTGATCATAACAGTAGTAACATTTATAATAATATTCCTCTAACTATTTTGAAGTGATCACCAGTATGGTAAACAAAATGCAGTGGCTACTGGTCCGGCAGCCGGACGCTGATAGCATTGCTACAGGTCCGGCAGTTCCGACCACGTGTTTACCGAGCATGTGCAGAAGCTAAATCTTGGACTTAAAAATTCTTGCCCAGCTACACGTGGTAGTGAGTACAAGGATGGCTGTCTCAACAAGTGGAGAGGCTAGGACAACTCCCAGTGACTCTGAGTATGTTATGTTTAAAGTTGGAGAGTCCTTTTCGACATTTAATAATCTTGAGTCTAAAATCAAGAGTTATGAGGAAAACAGGAGTGTACAGCTCACGCATCATGACTCAAGAACGCTTGAAGTGGCAAAAAAACGTGTACCTAAGCGTGTTGAAGGTGCAAGATCAGAGTTGAAGTACTACAGTATTCACTTCACTTGTCTCTTTGGTGGTAAAATGTACAAGAACAAAGGAACTGGAGAGAGAGTACACTCAAGGTTAGTGGTCAGTTGTACTGCTACATCTCATGCTCAGTGATCTCACCTGTGATTGTACTTTACACCTTCACTTTAGCACTTGGTAGGGTGTGCAATATGAAAAATCAACTTTCGACTTTTGAACAATTAATACGTGCAACATGTAGAGTAAGTTGGTACTTAAACCAGCGCACCTTCGATTCCTGATCTCTGTCGTTGAAGTGAAAGTAAACCGTAAATTTCATATTGCATTGTCAGCAAAATTTACGCATTTTTTACCGCTAAAATCGCAATTATTTGCCATTTTTGCTTGCATGCAAGAGAGAAGCGAATCCCTCCATGTTGCGTTAGTTACAGGAGGGCCTTACCAATTCTCTGATAGAGTTGAAACAAGCCTCTGTTATTGGTAACCATCTGGCTGATTCTGTTGAAAGTAGTTAGTACCAAGAATTCAGAAGTCATTTGTTGATAGGAGACAACGGAGTTTGAAGGTGCGCTAGTTTAAGTTTCAACCTACTGTACATATTGCATGAATTAGTTGTTCAAAAGTCGAATGTTGATTTTTCATGTTGCACACCCTACACTTGGAAACAAAGTTGTACTGCTGGTATTAAACTAACTCTCAGTGAAGATGGCCAGTCTCTTAGAGTGACAGAAGTATGTGAACATAATCATGAAATAAGCAAAGTGAGTTGTTTCTAAAAGTCTATTGCTATTATCTTATGAATATACCTATATACTTTTACTGTTCACAGGATATTTACAATCATCTGCCTTGTCAGCGGCATCTTACTAATAGTGAACAGAAAGAAGCCGAGAATTACCTTAACATGAAAGTAGATAAAAAGTTACTACAGCAGCATCTTAGTGGCAAAACTAGGAAAATTGTTACCCTGAAAGATCTAAGTAATGTCCAGTCAAGCATCCGTGAACGTTCTGATAAGAATGACCTGAAGGCACTTACTAGTAGGCTGCAATCGATCAATGGTAAGAAAAACGTGTAACATAATTATGTACAAGTATATAATTGCTATACTAGTGAAAATATTTTCCTCTACGCAGATTCAACTGTGGATGTGTTCACTGATGACACGTCAACTTTCACAGGCCTCTTCTTTCAAGATGGAGTAATGAAAACAAACTTTTCAGCTTATCCGGAAGTTCTAATGGTAGATGCTACATACAAATTAAATGAGCTACGTATGCCTCTGTATTTGATACTGGTTATCGACAGTAATGGGCAAAGTGAAATTGTGGGAGTCTTTTTGACAGTGTTGGAAACAGAAGAAGCAATAGCAAGAATGGTTCAAGCTTTTAAGAAAGTCAACCCTCTTTGGTCGAAAACCAAAGTGGTGATGACAGATAAAGATTTCACTGAGCAGGCTGTCTTTCAGAAAGAATTTCCATCAGCATCATTACTAATCTGTCTATTTCATACCCTGAGAAGTATGAGACGAGAAATAACATGCGAGAAACTAGGATTGCGTCCTGGTGAGCGTGACCATGCACTAGAACTAATGACTAACTTAGTATACTCAAAATCAGAAGCAGAATACACAGAGAACTACCAATCACTACAAGAATCTGGATTGAAAGCTGTCATCCAATATTTCAATGACAACTGGCACCCAATTTGTCACCAATGGGTGGAATGTTTCAAAGGAGCTAATTTCACTATGGGAGAGAGTACAAACAATTGTCTAGAATGCATCAATTCAAAAATAAAGGTATGCTTCTCTGGCTAAATTTATTGACCAGTTTTTTTGCTGTTCTTGCATGCCTGAGAAATGAAAGAGATCGTACTACACTAATGACAATGGTAAAGAAACGATTGACCTCCGAATCCAATGATCTATCGATAAACAAATATGCCGATCTGTTGACTCCTTATGCATTTAAGTTTGTGGAAAAACAGATGATTTTAAGTAGAGAGGTGACTAAATTTGAAGATCATGGTGAGAATTTCTCTGTTTCATCATCTGCTGGTACTCTTATAGTTAGTGCTAACAATTGCCAATGTACTTTCTGGAAAACAATGTGTCTACCTTGCCGACACATGTTTGCTGTGCGCCGTAAGACAGATTTGTCAATGTTTAGTCTATCGAGCTAGACCCATTTTTCGCTCCACTATGACTCACATAGCGAAAAATGGGTCTAGCAGAGGTCGCTCTGCAGCTGCAATATTATTAAAGCTCATAATTGACAAGCTGGTCAAAAACTAAGTGGGTGCGAACAACCTCAATGTAAAACATTACCACTGCAGTCTAGTAGTGGTTGTTCATAGAAGCCACGTGCAACTAACATTCCATGTGCATAAATTGATTTCTTAATTCTGACCAATCAGATGTTAGTACGAGATTTTCTGTACTAATCAAGAGCGACCTCTGCTAGACCCATTTTTTGCCGTGTTAGTGATAGGAAAGGGTCGTTAAAGTGAAAAATGGGTCTAGCTCGATAGACTAGTCAATGTTCAGTCTGACCGTTGTCTCAGACAGGTGGACAACATCGTATATGCGGGATATGTATGCAAGAAAAACAACAGATTCTGAGAATTCATTAGCAGATGATTCTTTCCAGGTTAGTATGGTGGTGTGCATTATTTTGAGATATATACACTAGTGTGTGTGTGTGTGTGTGTGTGTGTGTGTGTGTGTGTGTGTGTGTGTGTGTGTACCTGATATTGATTTAGAGTGGTTTGCTATTTTTTTATGATTCAGATAAGCAGTATTAGTAGAGAAACTGCCAAAACTGTATTATCTCAGCATCAAAAATTCAGAAAAGCTCAAGGAGTAGCTCAAGAACTGTCTTCACTTGTGTCAGAAGTTGGTATGGCAGAGTTTGATGAGCGTATGTCAGTTCTGAAGCAGATCAAAGACTTTTGGGCTAATGGACAATAGATTGGTGTACATATTGTTGAATCAGATATAGAAGGTAAATACTGTATTATAAAAAGAAATACGTATCTATCTTACTTATTATGACATTCATTTTCTATTCAAGATATACGGTTGGAAGATGAAGTTGGAGAAAGTGATGAGAGTGAAGCATTCGATGATGAATTGAGCAAAGATATTGGTAACTTTTGCATGCATGATTCTGTATTTATATTTTTAGTGTATATAAAACACGACACAAACACACATGGTCCAGATATCACTGATATCAAGCTTCCTCCAAAGATCAGAAAATGTGGTAGGTCAAAGGATGCTGATAAGACTGTAATTGGTCTCCCTAAGAAGAAGAGAGCTACTACATCCAACAAACCAATACCATTTCTTTGGAATAATCCAGTTGAAAGGGAAAAGGTAGTTNATGTGGCCACATGTTTATTTTTTGTCACTCAATAATGGGAAAGTATTTCAAGTCAAATGGTTCTTCCTCTTCTAGTGATGACAGTGACCTAGAAGAACCTCCTAGCAAGACAATTGCTCTTCAGACTCACTCTGACTCAAGCAAGTGTGGCAGTTCTTCCAGCACAAGCACTTCCAGTTCCAGTACTAAAATGCAATCCTACAAACAAAATCTTTCATATGTGGAAGAGCAAGTACCCATGGATGGAGTGCAATTCCTCTGAGAAACGTATGACTTGCTGTGTTTGTAAATCGTTTGGGACAGTACCTGTGCAAGCTAAAGGTGCATGGGTAACACAGCCTTGGGTAAAGGCAACATCTCTCCTGGCAAAGCATCAAAAGTAGCACAAGCTAGGCAGCAAACAGAAACTATCCCTACTAGCTAGAACACATGGTACTATTGTAGAGCAAATAGTTTCAGTTAGTGAAGAAGAAACAGAGATTTGTTCAAAAAGCTTGTTTGTTCACTCTACTTCGTTGTCAAGCACCACATTCCTCATACCACAACATTCGAAGGGCTCATCTTCAAATTGAGAATGGTGATATGCCAAAAATATTGCAAAAGTTAATGTTGCCACTGGATTTGTTCCAGATCCAGCTAAGAGATGGTTCTCCACGAAATGCCATGTACCAATCATATGCCACAGTTATAGATCTCCTTTGTAGTATTAGTAAAGTTACGGAGAGAAGTCGTCTGTCAAGGTTCAGTTCCAGTACCTATTTTTCATTAGTGGCTGATGAAAGCACTGTCGTTTCTTATATGCAGGATGGGAACAAGGTGGCAAGCCAGTTGAACACTTTTTTGGTATTCTGCCTGCCAACAGCTTAAGCTATTTTCACTTATCTGTGTGATTACCTGGAGTCTAAGAGTATTAATATAACTAAAATGCGTGGAATAGCACTAGCACAATGTCCGGCCAGAGAAGTGGTGTTCAAAAACGGCTACAACTACATTCACCTAATGCTGTTTATGTACACTGTTGATGTCACCAACTGCAACTGGCAACTCTCAATGCAGCAATTGAACACAGAGAAGTAAAACGAGTTTGCTTACCATCTGGAAAGTTTTTTTTTATTCCCCTAAGAAAGCTTAAAAGCTAGCTGAGATCCAGGCTGGGCTCCTGAACTATAAAAATGGTTGAACATGTTGGCTTGGTAGAGAAAGGGCAGTGCAAGCAGTTAGGCGAAGCTTACCTGCATTGGTGAACACCTATGAGCAGGTATACAGTGAAACAGGGGATGCTGAGGCTCATGGAATTGCAACACTCTTGAATACAACACTGTTGCTTGCATTTACATGTTCGTCTTGCGTACTGTAGCCAAGCTACAAGCAAGTCTACAAGGTAAGGAAGTAGATTTAGCTAGTGTTCCTGGAATGGTCGAAAGCACACTGGACAGACTAAAAGAGCTTAAAGATGACATAAGCACTACAGTGTGGTTTAAGGAACACAGTTCTGTTTTCACTGACATCACACAATGAAATATCACTATACCACACAGATACTATGAAAATTCAGTTTGTCCAGGTGTATTGCCCATACATACAAGAATCAGATAGAAAAAAACTGACTTGATATCTTCAATGGCTGTGTTTGACCCCAAACACCTTCCTGAAGATGAGAGCAAGCTAAGTAGCTATGAAATGGAAAGCTTAAAATTCTTTCTACATGGTATGGTTCTGTGCAGGAAGTAGAGTTTGAAGAGGAAAGGCACTCATCAGAGCCTGATGTTGACTCAGAGGACACAGAGTCAGAGTGGAAACTTTTTCGCCGACTAATGTTTCTTCATCACAAGAAGAGCTCCTTACAGCAAGTACTATCCTCTTACTTACTGATACCAATAAGACAACCTCCTTCTCCAATCTAGCAGCCATTTTGATTGTGCTACCTGTCACTACAGCTACTGTTGAGCGAACGTTTAGTACCATGAAACTCATCAAGACTTGGCTTCATAACAGAATGGTTGAATCTACACTGGAGCACACTATGCGAATTTGTATCGAAGGCCCAGAATAGCTACCAGATGAAACTATCGAAGACTATTACAAAAATTCAAAACAAAGAAGAATAATGCTATAATGTTTATTGTATAAATTATTTGTAAGAATCTTACATTGAACCTAAAGTTTATTCTCACTCAAATAATGCCTCTACACATCTAAGCAGTGGTAGAAGGGGGTTTCTAGCAATAGTGCGTGTGAAAAATTTGGGGTAGCCACGCCCACTTTTGCTAAAACATGCCCATCTTACGTAATACAGCCCCACCCATTTTTCACTTCCATAAACTTTGCACTTTACAACGAGCGTTGATCGCGCTAAGGAGCTGACTAGCTAGCTGTTTTGTGCAAGTATCCAGGCGTTCTAGCTCATATTTCTTGTCCTAAATTCCCTCTGAAAGTAGCTACTTGTAAGAGTCCATAAGTTAGCTTTCTGTTGTTTGTTGTAAAAAAAACTGATTGTAAGCTGGCCTGGCCAAAACGGGGTTTCCACGGAAACTACGGAAACCCCTCTGGATCTGCCACTGGTACCATACAAGACAAGAATCACACACAATTGAATCTTCAGTTTCATCCAATACAGCCTTGTTACACCGCCCACAATACCAAATTGGGTGTTTTTGGACAGCTTCTACTACACTGGAGACGGCCATCCAGGCATCATGAGTGAAATACGTCCGTATACAAACATTTTCATCAAGGCAAGAAGCTGATACTTTCTCCGGTCTCATTTCTACTTCTTCTTCACCCCTTCAATAGCAGAATCAATGATCTTGGGCTCCACAAACCATGAAAGTATGACTGCAAAATAAATACCAAAAAATATTCAATAATAAATTGTTGGTATTACATGAACTTTGAACTACCTTTTTCCCTTTCAACTAAATTTTTCCGAAGAAATGGTTTGAGTTTGTTCGATGTAGTAGCTCTCTTCTTCTTAGGGAGACCAATTACAGTCTTATCGGCACCCTTTGGCCTACCACGTTTTCTGATCTTCGGAGGAAGCTTGATATCAGTGATATCTGGACCATGTGTGTTTGTGTCGGGTTTTATATACACTAAAAATATAAATACAGAATCATGCATGCAAAAGTTACCGATATCTTTGCTCAAATCATCATTGGATGCTTCACTCTCATCACTTTCTCCCACTTCATCTTCTCTTGAATAGAAAATGAATGTCATAATAAGTAAGATAGATACGCATTTCTTTTTATAATACAGTATTTACCTTCTATAACAATATGTACAGCAATCTTTTGTCCTTTAGCCCAAAAGTCTTTTATCTGCTTCAGTACTGACATACGCTCATCAAACTCTGCCATACCAACTTCTGACGCAAGTGAAGAGCTACTCCTTGAGCTTTTCTGAACTTCTGATGCTGAGATAATACAGTTTTGGCAGTTTCTCTACTAATACTGCTTATCTTAATCATAAAAAAATAGCAAACCACTCTAAATCAATATCAGGTACACACACACATGTACGCGCACACACACACACATACACACACACACACACCCACACCCACACACACACAGTAGTATATATACAAGTAGTAAAAATTTTATAAAAATGAGAAGTGTAGGAATGGGCAGTGCAGTAAAAAGCAATGAAACAAGGCAAGTCTCTGAATTTCGGCACATGACTACTTCATTTTCATGAGTCAATTGCAAGTTTGAATTCCATCATTATAAATGTCCTGGTCATTTGGCTCATGAGTCAATGCAAGCAATCACTAATTTGGATGAAGTAACAAGCATTTAGAATGTAAATACACAAAGAGTAGGGTACGAAAAATGAAGTAGTCATGTGCCGAAATTCAGAGACTTGCCTTGTTTCATTGCTTTTTACTGCACTGCCCATTCCTACACTTCTCATTTTTATAAAATTTTTACTACTTGTTCATTCACTTTTTAAACACCAAGGTGGAGACAATCACACAGCAGAGACTAGTCAGTCTCTATACAAAAGCAGAAGTGTACATTTGATGCGCATGCGCATTATATGCATGCAAACCACGTGGTCTATTGACGACCTTTACCTATATCAAAATGGCTAAATAAAAGTACAGTATTTTATATCGAGAGTTTCAAAGCTACCTATATATTTTGTTTGCTACCTTTTCGCCAGCAAACGAGTCAAAAAGGACGTAATTTGCATGAAATGAAGTCTCACTATATAGTCAAAGTTGGCTAGATGTCTTTTGTTTGTCTGGAAATCGCGTTCAAGTAAGTCAGTTAGGAAGGAAGGAGAACAAAATCGCACTCTTGTGGCTTCTAACCAGCGCTCTCTCCAGAGTGCTCTAGAGACTTTCTGACAGTTTTCTTCAATAATACGGTAAGAAAACTGTATGAGGGAGGCTATGAAATGCATTTGAAGGCTTATCTTCCTTTTCTTGAAAGTTTATAAGCATCAACATTTTGTATTGTGTCAATGGGACAGTCGGCCCATTCCTACTATACGTACTACCGTACGTATGATATATCAAAATAATACACACCACCATACCTGGAAAGTATCATTTGCTAATGAATTCTCAGAATCTATTGATTTTCTTGCATACATATCCCGCATATACGATGTTGTCCACCTGCCGTTGGACTGAACATTGACAAATCCGTCTTATGGCGCACAGCAAACATATGTCGGCAAGGTATACACATTGTTTTCCAGAAAGTACATTGGCAATTGTTAGCACTAACTACCAGCAGATGATGAAACAGAGAAATTCTCACCACGATCTTCAAGTTTAGTCACCTCTCTACTTAAAATTATTTGTTTTCCACAAACTTAAATGCACAAGTAAAAAAAACATTGCAAATGTAATGAGACACAGGAATGGCTAAATCTTAAAAAGAACGCAAATAAGATGGAATGGCTGTTGGAGTGTGTGCAGAATTCTTCCTGCGCAGTAAAAAAATAAGTTATAGTAACACAAAATCTCTCTTGTATTGATGAATTTCTCCTGACATAATACCCTTACTTCATAGCAGCATAGTATTATCCAGTCATAATAACACACTGAATCAGTAATAGTCACTCCCAACTTTGTAATAATAACAGTTAGTTTATGTCACAGCAACACACAGGTAAGCTATAATTTTGATGTAATAAATATTATCATTGTTATAGGGCCATAGTAATAAAATTTATTGTTTCACAGGCAATCACGCATTGAAAATTGTGTCCGCATTCACTTTTATTAAAAGGTCATGTGACCTCGTGTGATGTCACTTGTTCATTATGAATATCATTAAAGGCATGTGCTCAGGGAAAAAATGGTGGTTTTGTATATATAAAAGTTTGTGTTGGACTTAAAGTTATAAAAGACTGGGGGTTACATCCAGTGAACGAGTATTCGAGGATAAAAGAAGTCCTTAAACAAATAGAGCGTGGTGAACTAGAAGGAGATGTACATTTGACTGCAGAAATTCAGGGTGGCATGGACGACGCTAATTTCTCATGTGTCATAGGTCCAGCCGCTAAAGGGCCCTTTCAGACAGTGTTTGATTCAGCAAAGGTTGGTGATATTGTTGAATTTGGTAAATATCTCAAGTACTTAATTGAGCCTCCAACTACAAGTAGTAGTCAAGTTTCTCAGTCAGTGCCAACACCACATGATGCATTCAGAGTGTTGCTTGATTCTAGACTAACAATTGTATTGCCAGAGAAAATCTGTAATCCACGAACTGGTGAAGAAAAGCTAAAAAATGCATTGATTGATTTTTTGAAAACCAAAAGTCTTGGCTGGACTTCTTCATATGTACAGTCATGTGGGGCTAGGTGTGTTGACGTTCTTACTGAGGCTTTGTGGTATCTTGATGGTCACCAGAAGACACTAGGTGCACGTTCTCTTCCTGTTCCTAGCTTATTTTCTGAGATGTCTGGCTTCAATAATCCAGAGAGTCATGGTCACAAGCAAAAGCCTATGGAGTCGTCAAAGTTGCGGACAATCAGTCAGAGCTTGTTCAAACTTAGTGAAGAACCTTGGCTTGGGCAGTCTAAATGGTCTGAGATCAAGGAGGCTATAGTTAGCATGGCAAAAAATGTTTCTTTTTACTGTGATCAGTTGGACCAACAGCGTGCTAAAGTTAGCTCAAATCACTCTTCATTAGTACCTGTACGATGTCCCTCAGAAGCTGAGTCATTCAGTGTTATCCGGCCAACAGATAAACCACCTTCTGAACGCTTTCAGGAATTGAATGCTAGGCTGAAGTCAGCAAATGAATTTGAGCCGGTTTTTGTCAATGATTTTTGTCCTGATTCTGCTCGACAGCGACATTACTATATTGACTGTCTTCCACCGTCTCTTGAAGTACATGCAATTAAGTTTAGCCATTCCTCAGGAAACAATTTCAGAACCATGCATTTTGTTTGGTGTGTAGCTGAATGCATTTCTGAAAGTGAATTGCTTGAGCAAAATATGAGTGTGGCACAGAGCGTTTGAGAGAAAATTAAAGTTTACCACACTCGTGCCATGAGGAAAGAAGCCATGTATACATCTGTGGTGTGAAACCTAGTTTTTCTGCGTGAGATCTACAAGCGTTTAACTGGAGATGCATCTGCTAGTCGTGAGGCAGAAGTTGATACTCATGTACGACTTGCATTAGATGGTGAAGATGAGGATATAATTGTGGATCTTAGGGAGTTGAATGAAGGAAGGACAGAGAAATTTGAGATATTTTGGAAGGAGTGCCAGTCTTACTTGGAGAATGTCACTGAAGTTGCTGTTCAAGAGAGAAGACATGGAGATATTACGTATCTTGCTCATCACGTGATTTGCTTGAGGAAGTTAGAAAACGTTGCCCTGATGGAACTCTGATTCCTTCTGAAGCTTGGCTTAGGTACCAGTTTTGGCCGACAGATCCATCAAAACGATCTGCTTCTCACTATACTGGAAGTCTCAAAGTTAAATACATGGTCCAACCCAGGCAATTCCAGAAATTCCATCCCGACTCTCACTATGCTTCAGCATTGTCTCAGAGCTTTTGCAATAAAGTATTCAAGTTTCACTACTTTCTTCAGCCTTGATGATAAGCACCATTGTAAAGTAGGTGAACCAGGATACCCGGTTGCAGCCGTTGAACGAGGAAAGCGAGTGCTTGACAAAACTTTCAGTGTATGTGATCATGACTTTACCAGATTCAGTATTATTCCTACAGTTGCAATGCAGATAAATATCCCCACAAGTCTCGATGAATCATTTCACAGTGGACAAGTGTACATAGGGGTGAAGGATTTGGCACTTGAACCATCGTCAGCCCTAAGGCACTCAACAGAACTTTCCAAGGTGTGTACATGCACCAGTGCATCTCTCTCATCTCTCTCTCTCTCTCTTTCTCTCTCTCTCTCTCACACACACGCACACACACACACATATATGCGTATACATTCACTCTGTTTGTTGTTTTTTTTATACAGATAATGTCCGCAAGTGGTTGTGATAGTAACCCCATCCTCTGTTTATACACGGACGGAGGTCCAGATCACAACAACACATTTCTTGCTACGAAGCTAGCACTTCTAAGTCTGTATGTTGATTGCAGTGCGTACACCTGCAGTGCATTGCGTACACCTAAGTCTGTATGTTGATTGCAGTGCGTACACCTGCAGTCAATAGTTAATCTGGCACTACAAGGAGTTGGTTTTTTATACAGATAATGTCCGCAAGTGGTTGTGATAGTAACCCCATCCTCTGTTTATACACAGACGGAGGTCCAGATCACAACAACACATTTCTTGCTACGAACTAGCACTTCTAAGTCTGTATGTTGATTGCAGTGCCATACCATTCATGGAAGAACCCCATGGAAAGAATAATGTCAATAGTTAATCTGGCACTACAAGGAGTTGGTTTGATGCGATCTTCTATGTCAGACAACCATGAAAAATCCATTTCAGGTTGTAACAGCATAAAAGCAGTCAGAGATGCTTGTAAAGAGGATGGTCTTCTTTAGTTGATAGTATGGAGGCTGTGAAGTGTCTTCTTGGAACAATTCTCCCAAGACTGAAACTGAAGGACATCCCGTTCAAAGTATTCAACTCAGCATCACAACAAGACATGGATGCACAGTGGAGTAATTTACTCCAAATTGATTCACTCTTGACTAGAGAAGACACAAAAATCGCCATAATTCCACATCGACCTGATTTGAAGAAATTTGTGGAGCACTGCTGTGTAGATAGGCGCTACTTCTTCTGTGTCCAAAAATGTGGCTCTAGCACCTGTTCTATTTGTCGCTCACCAAGGTTGCCATTGGATATTTTTAGCACATTGCACTGTCTACCAGACCCAGGACTCCCAGATTCTACTGGTGAGCACTATCAAGATTTTGACAGTCTTTATGGGAAAGAAACCAGCGAGAAACATCGACCATCTCTTGCAGATAGTTCTCGAAAACCGCATAGTTTACCTTTCCAACCAAATGCTCAGTATGCTAAGAATGTAAATGAGACAATTCAGTGCACAGAATGCCTCAAGCCTCGTGTGCTCTATGCAAAGAACAAGCTAAAGATGGAAGATCAAATTGTTCTGCAGAATTTTGTTGCTGACATCAACTACAGCTGTGGTTCTATACTCTCTGATCTTCAGGATGAGTCTCTGTCTAAACGTCAGCAAGAGTTAGTAAGCAGGGTGTTTGTCCGTGCTAATATACAGTGTGATGATAAGGTAGAAACTCCTTATTATTCGTCACAATCATTTCAGGATGTATGTGTTCATTGTGGCAACCCAGAGAACATTGTTGAAGGTAGGGTGTCCAACGTGAAAAATCAACTTTCGAAAATTGATCTTAACAAGCTACATATGCATTCTACTAGTGAAGTTAGGTAGTTTCTCCAAATTTGAGCTCTTACAATCGCTTACTTGAGGTGCTGCACCACTTGCCGCTTGGACCGCACAGTAACCGTTCTTGTTCTAATTAACCGAAAAACAATATTACAATGCCGAGCGTGCACTTTTTGAACAGAAAGGTTCTGACCCAAAGCTGGCGCTGAAAAGAGTGGAGAGATTCTTGCAGAGGTAGGTCACTAGTTTTTTTGACTTTTGTTTAGCTAAATCTTCCAGAAAAGGGAGGTCAATAGTAAGTGTTGCAAAATAAGTGCTCCTTGCATGTTACCAAGTGCTCTCAGGGAATCCAGTATGAGTGTTTGGGATTCCACATTATTGCATTTCAAAGAGGTAAAGGGGCCTTACTAACACACCACGTATNTCATCTGTGAATCGACTTTCTTTGGCATTTCAGCGGTCTTCTATTGACCTCACTGTTATTTCTCCACTTCTTAAATCAACTAAAGACACATTACAGAAAATGAAAGAAGAAACAGCAGATGACTTTCAGGCTAAAGTGAACCAGATGATAGCTAAGACATCTAAAAGTGTGTCAGAGCTGAGTCAATCAGATTCAGGATCTCAGTCATCAGTTGAAGAATCAGGAGATGAAGATGACGAACAGTTAGAACAGGAATTAGTTCTCACTCGTACGAATGAGCCAGAAAGGTTTGAAAGTAACATACGCCAGAAATTCATTGCAAACGTAGTCGAGAATCTGGAGGAAAGATTTCCTCAGGTGGATACACTAGAAGCATTCAGTATATTTGATCCAGCAGGGTTGTTGGGACAAGGAGTTGCCAATGAACATCTGGAGATTCTATTAGATCATTATAAAGAGGATGGGCTAATGGGAATCTACAAGGCTGCTTGCATTAATGAATATGAGCAATTCACCTCCTTTATTAAGAATCATGCCAAGCTAAAATCTTGTGCAACTTTACAAGAACTGGCAAAAGAAGTATTGAGTGCAGGAACAATTTCTGATCTTTTCCCCCTGGTTTCTAAGCTAATTGTCCATGCTTTGGTCCTGCCAGTCTCAACCACTGATTGTGAACGGTGTTTTAGTACAATGAAGAGGGTCAAAACTGATTTAAGAAATAGAATGAACACTCAGACCCTAGACAGGCTACTAAGGATTCGTATAGAAGGTATTGATTCAAATGATTTTGATTTCAGAGAAGTTGCTCGTCGTTGGTCAAGAGCAAAGAATCGTCGATTGTTTACTTAACATTAATTCTATTGTATAATGAATGACATTGTGTGTACTCTATAATAATTGTAAAATATGTATGACTTTTGATGAAATTTTTAACAAACAATAGTGAATACAGCGCATTATAGTATAAAATTATGTGTAAGACATGCATTTTGTACCCACAAGCTATAATAGCTCCTTAAGTGTCTCAAATTGCGTAAGAATGCATCTCAGAACACGAAAATTCTCAAAATTTTCTGGGGGGGCATACCCCCAGACCCCCCTAGAGGGCAGCTGCTCCCCCCCCCCTTTCTTTTGTTTCTAGCTAAAACCCTGCCAATGCAGGTAAGCTTCGCCGCACTGCCCTTTCTCTACCAAGCCAACATGTTCAACCATTTTTATAGTTCAGGAGCCCAGCCTGGATCTCAGCTAGCTTTTAAGCTTTCTTAGGGGAATAAAAAATAGCTTTCCAGATGGTAAGCAAAGTGCCCACAACTCGTTTTACTTCTCTGTGTTCAATTGCTGCATTGAGAGTTGCCAGTTGCAGTTGGTGACATCGACAGTGTACATAAACAGCATTAGGTGAATGTAGTTGTAGCCGTTTTTGAACACCACTTCTCTGGCTGGACATTGTGCTAGTGCCATCAAAGCCTATTCCACGCATTTTAGTTATATTAATACTCTTAGACTCCAGGAAATCACACAGATAAGTGAAAATAGCTTAAGCTGTTGGCAGGCAGAATACCAAAAAAGTGTTCAACTGGCTTGCCACCTTGTTCCCATCCTGCACAAAAGAAACGACAGTTCTTTCATCAGCCACTAATGAAAAATAGGTACTGGAACTGAACCTTGACAGAAGACTTCTCTACTAATACTACAAAGGAGATCTATAACTGTGGCATATGATTGGTACATGGCATTTCGTGGAGAACCATCTCTTAGCTGGATCTGGAACAAATCCAGTGGCAACATTAACTTTTGCAATATTTTTGATTCTCAATTTGAAGATGAGCCCTTCGAATGTTGTGGTATGAGGAATGTGGTGCTTGACAACGAAGTAGAGTGAACAAACAAGCTTTTTGAACAAATCTCTGTTTCTTCTTCACTAACTGAAACTATTTGCTCTACAATAGTACCATGTGTTCTAGCTAGTAGGGATAGTTTCTGTTTGCTGCCTAGCTTGTGCTACTTTTGATGCTTTGCCAGGAGTGATGTTGCCTTTACCCAAGGCCGTGTTACCCATGCACCTTTAGCTTGCACAGGTACTGTCCCAAACGATTTACAAACACAGCAAGTCATACGTTTCTCAGAGGAATTGCACTCCATCCATGGGTACTTGCTCTTCCAAATATGAAAGATTTTGTTTGTAGGATTGCATTTTAGTACTGGAACTGGAAGTCCTTGTGCTGGAAGAACTGCCACACTTGCTTGAGTCAGAGTGAGTCTGAAGAGCAATTCTCTTGCTAGGAGGTTCTTCTAGGTCACTGTCATCACTAGAAGAGGAAGAACCATTTGACTTGAAATACTTTTCCATTATTGAGTGACAAAAAATAAACATGTGGCCACATGGCAGAACTGCTCTATTATTACAGCATACTATAAGTAGCTGCACAAATTATAGCTTTTTGTATTACATCATGTGAGTCTATAATTGAGGTGAGCCCCCTCTCGGAGTCATGTCAATGGCAGCTATATAGCTTGCAGTGTACAGTAGTACTATCAGCTAGGGTGGAAGCTTGAAGTTTTGGGGAGGAAGTTTGGGGGGAAGCTTTCCCCCTGCCCCCCCTCCACTGGATAGAACCCTGTCTAACCATTCAACAAGAGACTCTAGCAGGCGATACCAAAAGCATGTGAAGACAATGGCACCAAGTTTGTTCTTTCAAGAATCAGCTTCTGAAAGTGAATGGTCTTCGAGATACGCTGGAAGAAGAAGAGGTTTGAAATATTTTAGTTTGGTACCTTAGTGATGGTTTTAGGCCATGTTGTTTTTAGACTTGTTAAAAAGAGAATGGGCTATAGGCCATCCATGCCATTCCTATGTACCCAGTACTACTGTGAATAGGACGTACCTATTAGCTGGTATAAAAATGCCTGGATTAGACAACAAAACCATCTCAGTGTGTGCTTTACACTGTTCTTGTACATTGCAATAACTTTGTTTGTGGGTGATTTGGATAATGAGTACACATACACTGTTTGAATCATAAATCCCAAAAAGAAGAGTGAATTCAAGACAATAACATGGCATGATATGAATTAACTACAAGTTTAATTCCGTAAGAAGCCTAAAAGATTACAATAAAGAGCATGGTCGGATCCAGGATTCTGAGATTACTGGGGTTGTAAGTAGTGGGCGCAAAGCGTGCCGAAAATTGTGGGAAGCCATGCCCACTAATTAAATATAGCCCCCTCCTCCCCAAACGTTGCCAGCCACACCTATTTAGTTCAAAGTACACCGTTAACAGCAATTTCTTAGTGAGGTAAGTATCGTCCAGGCTTTGAGCCTGGCGCTAAAACGCTAGGTATGTTTATTTCTGCCTATAAACTAAGCTTCAGCGGCAACTTACTGCATAATTTAGCTGAGTGTGAGTACAAAATTTCCAACGCAGTTGACTCGATTTGGGGGGTTGCAATCCCACTACCCCCCCTCCCTTCCTGGATCTGCCCCTGTAGAGTCCTATCTTACTGAAGCTTCACGAGATCTCCATTGGGTACTCACAGGGTAGAGGTAGTCAGAAACAATGGCTGACTGAAGACTGTCACTTGGATGAAATGTACAGGAAAATGACAAGACTACCATCAATTTGTGGTGTGAAGGCATGGCGGTATGACTAAACATGATACTTTTGAAGATAATGTTAGCGAGATATTTACTGAAAAATATCCTGATATGGCAGTACAGAAACTTAGGCTGTGAGTGCGTATACTCCATCCAGGCCATTACGATGACTATGATATACCACCAAATAAACATACCATCACGGAATCAAACCAAACAGGATAGCATGACAGTTCTTACGTTAGCAGCTACAAAAATAGTTAATATGCTTTGACCTACTGACCCACAGACACCAACTTCAAGTTTCAAATCAATCCAATGAAATTTACTCAACTAAGAAGGAGCTGCCTGGAAGACTTAAGAATATTTTGAGAATGGTGTCCTGTCTGAAGAGGAGTTTGCTGATGAAGGATTCTAGTGTCAAAAGGATCGCATAAGGAGGGCAACAGTTGTTTTGAATGAGTGTAGTGTTTGTCCCTTCTGCCTCATTTCCTCGTAGCTCCCCTCTGTTGACTGTTCATGTTGCCAAACTTGACAAGCTTGCTATTACTTGACGTCTAAACATTACTCATCATTAATGTCATGATTACTGCGGAGCACATTAGGGCGAGGCAGTGTAATCATGTAGGACCAAAAATTATGGAAATAGCGAGCCAATTATGAGTCATAACACCGGATGAAAAGTGCCAATTTAGCAAATATTGTTCCGGTTATGCATTTGAATTTGATGATCTTTACCGATTGATGTCACTGAATTGAACATGTGAAAGCAAGCCTCTACACTGTACTAGCCATGACTGGAGTTACTGGTTGCCATACTTGAATCCCCTACTGCAGCTGGCTAACACCAGAAGAGGTGAGAGTTACTAGCCTGATTGCTACCACTGTGATTCTTGTAAAATTATTATGATTATTTACACAATAAGCAATCAGATTCTGTGGTTCTAGATATAGCCTACTCAAGTTAGCACTAGCTGCTACCTGTTCTTCAAGTCAGTTGAAGTGTGATTCAAGGAATGCCTATATATCTGCACAAGGTAATTTCCATGCACTCAGTATACTACTAGTTTAAATTTTCATGTGTATCCTGCTTTGATCCACTGCTGATAATGCCAGTATGATCATGCTTTTGTTATGATTACATTGTTATACAGGTCTTCCTGTTTAAGAGCTATGAAGAACGTGCAAAACAAAGGTGGTAGTTTACTAGCGAAGTGTCAAGGACTATTAATTGTTTGAAGTCTTTAGTAAACTACGCAAGAAAATGAACTGGAAGTTCAAGTCTGGCCATGTTTTTGACTTGATTTTCAAAATTTCAGTTTGTTTTACCATTATTCCCGGTATGGTAGTACTGGAATGGCACAGATGGCCCATTAACATAATACAAATATACATGTGAATAACTGCAAAAACTGAGAGCTTGCCACTATAAGGCTTCTAACAAGCCTAAGACAAGGCCAAAAACCATCGCTAAAGTACCAAACTAAAATATGCCAAATCTTGTTCTTGTTCTTCTTCAGAAGCTGATTCTTGAATGAATAAACTTAGTTTCTTTGTCTTCATGTGCTTTTTGCATCAGTTATTCACCTCTCTTGCTGAGTCGCTGATACAAGACGAAAAGCGTATTCTCCATAATTATGGCAGCCATTCATTTCTATACCCATTAATATTATTCATTAGCTACTGTGGAAATCAAGTTGACAACCCTTTTCCCGTTAAGCAAGTGTGCATTATTTGGAATCGGAATATTCGCTGCCTGTGTTTTACCTGGAGATTTCCGATTGTGCTGAAGTGTCTGTAACCAGTTACCTTTCAGTCTTCAATATTTAGGAGGTGAATAGACTACTTCGTTACATTATTGTCATTATAAGATGAGCAAAGCAAGATACATGCAGCTCCAGCCTCCTGAGATGAGATGGCTTCAGTCATTTAGCAGTACAGTAGTACTGAGTACAAAAGAATGGCACACTAGCACAATAAAAAGATTCACGCAAATAACTGCAAAAAATGAGCGCTTCACACTAAAAGGTTTCTAACGCTACTTCTTAGCTCAACAAGCCAAAAAACATGGCCTAAAACCATCACTCAAGTATTGAACTAAAATATACCAAACCTCTAATTTTCTTTATCATCTTCTTCTATCTTGAAATGACTTTTTTCAAAAAGGGCTCACTTTCAGAAGCTGATTCTTGAGCGAATATACGTGGTTTCTTTGTCTTCAGGTCCTTTTGGCATCATTTTTTCATGTGTCTCATTGAGTCGCTAGATACAAGGCAAAAAGCGCCTTCTCCGTATGGCAATTTCTACACTCATGCATAATTCACAAGCTACTTGAAAATTCAAAATGATAACCCTTTTCCAGATAGACAAGTGTGCGTTATTTGGAATCCAAATATTGGCTGCCTCCTGCTTTATCTGAAGATTTCTGGTTGTGCTGAACTCTCTGCTAGTCTTCAATATTATTTACAAGGTGAATACTTTGTATGTAGTTGTCACTATAAAAAGATGAGTAAAGCCAGAAAGCAGCTCCAGCCTCCTGAGATACTTTCAGCACTTTTATACTACCAGCAAAAACTATATAAGCTATATGATAATATCAATGCTTATAGTGTAAAAGTAATATACGCAAACTGTACCTAGGAATTGCCAAATTGTAAAAGGAAAGCAAACAAGATGGAATGGCTGTTTGAGTGCAGTGGCGGATGTAGGATTTGAGGAAGGGAGTTTCCAAGTGCACTGCACGTAGCAGCCCATGCTAGGGGGTCTGGGGGCATATATGCCCCGAAATTTTTTTTCTGAAAAATGGATACCCTAAGACGCGTTTTCTTGCACTCTTAGGACACCTGGGCTGCTTCGCTGACAGTTCTGTCACTGTGTGGATTCTATTGTTTCTTTGCTGCATGCGCAAACGTTCAGAGGCCTACATCTCAAGTGTGCGCACCATGCGCCACACAATTTTTTTGAACTTTAAACTACGTACACAACTAGCCTAGCTCTCTTAATTCTTTTTGTACAAAAGTTCTCACAAGTTCCTGCGTAGTATCTGGTGAAGAATGTAATTTCTCACAAGCTGAATGATTGATCTTAAGCCACTAAGGTGATCACCAGTCATTGTGAAGCTGAGGCTTGTTTTTAGACTAAAACTCTGCTCCCATTCGCAAGATGTCACAGGGAGTGTCAAAGCAGGATCTGGGGATGTAGTGGCATCACAATATTGCAAAGTGTCTAGCGAACTTGTGATTCAATACTCTAGGATTCAGTCTTCCACTTCCTGGCCCACATCCGAAATTCATTAGGAAACATGACTGATCATCCCAACTACCTGAGATAATTCTGGACTGATATCAGCATCATGTGGGACTCATGTTGGCAAAAGATAAAGAAAGCAATACACCGTGAGCTGATTCATTATTGAAGCTATCTTTCAGTTCAGCAATCACATGAGATAAGAAGTCATTGTAGTAGGAGTTTCCGTAGTAGTCCTCTATACTCATCACATCAACATTGCTTCTGTGACTCTGACGTCTCACAACTCTTGGCTGGCTGAGTTCAAAGTCACTATAATGAAGTTCCAGACCAAGTTTGGTGGTTTCTTCAAAAATCTTGTCTCGGTGGTGTAACGAACACTATCTACATCTTTATATGCACTAAGAACATCAATGGCACATTGCTGTAGCTTGACCCTGAGAGTCTGAAGATTTGAAAGAACCTCAAGAAGAATCTTGAAGCTCTAACTGATAAAGAAAGCTGCTGGTCTTGGTGATGATATCTGTATCCCATCTCCAGTCAGTACCTAAGCTCTCATAGAGATGTGGGCTTGGAGAGCCATATGGACAGCTGGAAGAAGTTCTGTATATAAGTCGATCTGCTAAGTCCGACAAGCATCCTTCAACTTCTTGGCTTTTGGTGGAGAAGCAAGAGAATCCATAGACTTGTTGAGAGCCATTGTCTCTTGGCTGAGAAATTAAAAAATCTCGCCGTGTATGCTTAAAAGCCTAGACACCACACACAGAGACAATGGCAAGATTTAATGCACAATGAAAGTAGACTGCTAATGGGGCATCTGCTTGGATGAGAGATCTATATCTAGCTGCAGCACCAAACATGTTGGAGGCCCCATCATAACACTGCATGGCCACGCAAGTTTCAAAGTGATAAGCCCAAGCTCGTATGTGATGTAGAATTGCAATTGCTAGAGCCTGGCCAGTGATTCTCTTCACCTCAACAAAATCAATAAATGATTCGTGAACCATCAAGGACGTATGGTATAGTAATGGATAGATGCTCTTTGTTGGACACATCACTCACTTCATCTGCTATCACTGTGTAAAACTTCGCCTGCTCAATCTGCCTAAGTATGTCAGTCTGAATCCTTGAACCAATGACACAAACTAATTCATTCTGGATGGTTTTGGAGGTGTACATGGCATTCTAGGAGCAGATTTGAGATGGTTCCTTAGAATTTCATCACTCTCTACTCGGAAATGAACTACCTCGAGTTCTCATGGTTGTCTGTCTCGGTTTCGTCCCACACAATGTTGTCATCTCGGTGGCCATAAAGAGCAAGCCCCTGCTTCCAACACATCACAATATGCAGTAGTGACTCTTATTGTTATCTATTGTTTTCTAGAGCTGTGTGTTAAATTGAGTAGCTAGTGTTTGTGATGCATTCTCATAGCGTGTCATTCATTTTGGTAGCGAATTTGCATTATATCCAGTGTGGATTATTACAGTCGGTCATCGGCTATTTGCCATACAAAATCATTTAGTAGCCGAGCATTGACAGTTTGCTAGGCCATAGTGTCCGACTAGAATTTGGCAATAATTAAATAGCGGGCGGGGTTAAAATAGAGCACGCACACTTGCACGTAGTGTAAATTATGGAAAGTCAAGATATGGCTAAACGTGTTGGACCTGGTGAGTATAGTTCTACTCTGTCTAAACAAAGCAAGCGACAAGTGACTGTTTCAACGTTTCAACGCTGGCAAACAGAGAATGAAAAGGAATACCAGACTCTTTCCTGGTTGCAATGTGAAAAGACAGCAAACACGTTGAACTTCTGTAGTGTGAATCGTGTAAAAAATTCAAGCACAAGATTTGAGGAGCTTAAAATTTTTCTTCCGCCTGGATAATTGGCTCAACTAACCAGAAAGTGATCAGTACAAGATGTCAATGTCTGTACTTAAGATGGAGCAAAACAAGGCTAAGAACAAGCCCATCACGAGCTATTCTCCCATTGCTAAGAGTCTGTTTGTCTTAGACAAGTCATTAGTGTCAAAAATGAGTAAGAATTTTGATATTTGTTACGTTTTAGCGAAGGAGAACCTTGCATTTTGTAAATATCCAGCGTTTCATGAGCTTGAATGTAGAGATGGAGTTTAATTAGGTCACACATATGCCACTAAAGATTCTGCCAAGAGTTTCACCTATCACACAACCGAAAATCAACGCAGTTCTTTTCTTCAATCCCTGTCATCAGTACAGCTTTCTTATGGATGGTTCAACAGATGTGGGCAATGTCTGGTCGTCATAATGAACTACCATAGAAGTAAGCAAGCTGGTGAAGTTTCATCTGTTGACAGATACTTTGATGTTCCAAGTACCTCAAAAGGCTGATGCAGTTGGTTTGATCACATGTCTGCAACAATCACTGCAATGTGTTGGTACTGAGAATATGCTCGATAAAGATTGTGTTTTGAAATCCAAGCCCATTCTCATTGGTGGTGGTACAGATGGAGCCTCAGTGAACATTGCAGAGGAAAACAGCATGAAAGGGAGGATGCAGCAGGAGATTCCATGGTTGTTTTGGGGCTGGTGTTTTGCTCATAATGCTTGCAAAGAATCGTTCACAAGTCTGCTGTTTAAGAGTATCTCAGATTCTAAGTCACCGAAGAAACTTAGAGAGCTAGGAATTGTCAGCAATTTCAGTGAAGTATTTCAGTTGCCAAAAGGAGGAGATGCACTTTACGCTCACAAGGTAGCTGATAGTTACGTATCACACAAGCGAAACGCTCTGTAACAATTCATTGACCGCTATGGTGCATATATTTCACACCTCACTTCCCTTCTAGAAGATGGCACTATCAACAGTGTAGATAGAAGTCGATTGAAGAGATATTTATTGAAGTGGAAACAGGGGAAGATTCCCATTGGATCTGCTATGTACGTGGATGCTTTGAAGCCCCCAGCGTTACTGAGCAAAGAAGCCAATATGGACATAGTATTGTCTCTCCAAAATGTACTAGGTCATTGAACAAGTTAACAGAGAGTGATCAAATTTAATGGACAACTGAAAAACTTGTTTGTAACAGGATAACGAATGACAAAAAGTACCTAGGAATCCTCCTGCGCTATTATAGTGAAGCTATGCTTACCTCTTGCAAAACTCAGGTGTTACAAGATGTGTCTCTACTAGAGAGCAATCTGTGTGATAGGCTAGTATGGTCTGACGATACACTTTTGCGCATTTTTCTGGACACACAAACTTGGAGAAGTACGGTTAAGGACACAAATGAAGAAGACTCAGTCTGGTCCTGATAAGACACTATCAGAAGTGTCAGGTGCTGTGGAGACTATTGCTACTTACTTCAAGGAGCATTTACAGGCTGTTGGGGTTAATCTGCTTATTTTACAAGACCAAATCACAGATGTGGTTGAGTATGCTCGAAGCTACCTCGCCATTGAGAGTGAGAAGTATCACAAAGTCTGGTAAAAACTCTGTATTTGTCCTGATGCTAGCTGGTGAAGTGCTGTGTGAGTTGTGTTTTAGCCTGCATTTTCAAATGGCAGTGTCGAGAGGATGTTTTCATCATTGAAGCTAATTAAGTCTGACCGTAGGACAAGGCTTCATCAATCAACACTAAGCGATCTCATGGAAATTCATGTGGAGGGCCCTCCTCTTAAGGACTTCAATCCAAAGCTTGCTGTTGAAGGTAAGTGGGCAAGTTGTAAGACAACCCAAAGTAGCCATAAGCAATACTCATCACAAAGTATTACATCTCAAGAATCGGAAGACCCAATGTCATCGACACTATCCCTTAACTGAATGGGACAGATGGTTCAATGACATTGATGACAGATAATTAAGTTTTATATTTGTGTAAATTAATGTTAATTATAGTTCGAAACAGGAACAAATATAAGTGTCATTTAAGGCTATGGGCTACAGTTGGCTCATTAATATATTCATACATATTTTTGTATTCCCAGTACGGTAGTACTGGGTACATAGGAATGGCACGGATGGCCCATTAGTGCAATACAAATATTCACGCGAATAACTGCAAAAAATGAGCGTTTGGCACTAAAAGGCTTCTCAACTACTATTTAGCTCATTCTCTTTCTAACAAGCCTAAAAACATGGCCTAAAACCATCGCTTAAGTACCAAAATAAAACATGCCAAACCTCCAATTTTCTCCATCTTCTTCTTCTTCTTCTATGTTATTTTAGCATTTCTCGAAAACTGTTCACCTTCAGAAGCTGATTCTTGAACAAATATACTTAGTTTCTTTGTCTTCACCCGCTTTTGGTATCGCCTGATCGTGTCTCCCATCGAGTGGCTAGATACAAGGCGAAAAGCGCCTTCTCCGTATGGCAGCCATGCATTTCTACACTCATGCATAAATTCATAAGCTACTTGAAAATTTAAATGACGACTCTTTCCAGATAAACAGGTGTGCGTTATTTGGAATTTGAATATTCGCTTCCTGCCTGCAATACCTGAAGATTTCTGGTTTGCTGAACTCTCTGTAACTTTTCAGTCTTCAATATTTAGGAGGTGAATACTTTGTTACACTTATTATGTAGTTGTCACTATAAGAAGATGTGCAAAGCAAGTACAATATCCCGGCAGCCTCCAGAGATGCTTTAGCTTCACTCTTAGCCTGACTTTTCAATCACTGATAGCATAAATATCTATGCTGATAGTGTACAAGTAACTACCATATACACGCACACTCAATAAGATTCGTAGAATTATGAAAAAATGAGAACAAACAAGTCACAAAAACATTGGAAATGTAATGAGACATAGGAATGGCCAAATCGTAAAAAGAAAGCAAACAAGATGGAATGGCTGTTTGAGTGTGTGAGAATTATTCCTATGGGCAACATGAGGGACTCAACATGGAAAGAGTGCTACATGCAGGCCACACAGGAAGAATTCTTTACACACTCAAACAGCCATTCCATCTTGTTTGCTTTCTTTTTACGATTTGGCCATTCCTATATATGTCTCATTACATTTCCAATGTTTTTGTGACTTGTTTTATATTTCCATTTATGCGTGTGATGAGAAAGCCATTGGCAGTCAGCACAAATCTACACTGTATAACTACTATACAAAGCGAAAACAGATTTGATTCTAATGATTCTTGCACAAAATACAATGGCAACAAAAACGGTGTGTTCTGGGAAAATTTTTGTCGGCAAATCATGCCAGCAATAAGGCTCTGAACTGAGCTTTGTGCACTTCTAACGATAGGTAAGTACCTTTCAGAGGGCGACACGGAGAGAAAATAGTTATGAGATATAAAACAGAAGAGTCCTGCAATGCCATTGTTGGCTGAAGCTTGATAGATGCTCGAGTGGATGCCCAAGACGAATCGCAACTTCAAAACTGAGTTGGATTCAAAATTTCTTCGCCTAGCCCTGCCCATTCCTTCGAATAAATAGAAAATGTACAATATACGGCAAGATAAGGCTTCTACGCGAAAAAAAAGTACCAACTAAGCTGCAGGCCAAATCGCGTGTCTAACATAACTAGCTTGTACTGTGCTTGTACTCATTAGCATATTCATGAGCTAACTATAGCCCGTAACCTTAATATTACTTCTTTGTACTAACATGGAGTAAACATGCATAATTTAATGTAAATTTTCAAGCGACCGGACAAGCTCAGTCAATGTCAGAGCATTTTCTAAATGATCTGACATTAATTTTATCAGATCCAGCTTAACTATTTATTATCCACTCTGTAACCCAGCATGTAAATTCATTGCCTGAATTTTCTTGACCCAATTGTTAATGGTTTTCGTACAAATTTGATTGACCACCAACTTTGTCAGGTCCAAAAAATGCACATGCCTGGCAAAAGGTACCATCAGATTTTACGTAGTGCAACAATGGATGTTGCCTCAAACACTCTGGTTGAAACCAGCGATACGAGCCTGTTGTATAGGGACGTGTGTGAGGATAGACAGAAGGATCTAGACTGGGGGTAGTAGTGATACTTTTCCTCTCTGCTGAGTTTCTGCAAATCAATGCCAGAATCTGGCTGCTTGCCTATGTCACATTCTGCAGCAATGTTACTTGCCATTGGTGTTGTAGAAGAGGAAGTCTTGTCCTAAATGTTTGTTGTAATAATCATTATTGTGAAAATATTACCCACTGAAAACTTATAACTGTGTGTGATATAAAGTTTGTAAAACTCACTCTTCCACTGCTGGTGTACTTAGTGTAGTGACCAACAGTGTGTGACCTGCATCTGGGTTGGTGCTTTCACTAGATGGGCCACTGGCTTGATCTAGAAGTGGTGTTATGGTCAGTTGACTTAATAGCAACATTCTCACCACATTTGCTCTTCTTTGTGGTTGTGAAAAATGAAGAAATATTTGCTTGCTTTCTCTTTCTCTGAGGCTCCATTTTAGTTGCAGCTGCTGAGCTGTTCCGTTCAGTGCCATGTGCTTAGCTGAATGTGCTTATTATTTTAATTTCATGGTTGTGTGAATGCATTGGTAGCTTAGTGTTTGTGGTAACACTGTACACTACAGTAATACCACAGATAGGTATTATTAGATCGCACACACATGTGCACCTTGGACTCTGTACCATCATTGTACTCTATCTAAATAAGTGAAAATTCAAGTAATTTCATAATAAATATTGTGCAGTACAGAGTATTCGTGCTGGCTACCGTGATGCTCATAAATAGCTCGCCACGCTGAAGACTGCTCTCAGTCTGCTTCGATTGCACACAGAATTCAGGCGTTTTGAATAAAAAGCCACTGAGTATTAAATTTGTGTTTCAAGTCTGCTAAAAGGGAGCTTCCACAGAAACTACAAAACCCTCTATGAATCCGCCAGGGTGTAAAGAATAATTCCTATGGCCAACATGAGGGACTCAACATGGAAACAGACACACGGAACTAAATGTTAACCTACACAGGAAAAATTGTTTACAAAATCAAATATCGATCCATTCTATCTTGTTTGCTTTCTTTTACAATTTGGCCATTCCTATGTCTCAACATGTACAAAAAAACATTAGAAATGTAACAGCCAAATCATAAAAAAGTGAGCAAACAATGGTTGTTAGATTCAGGAGTTCATTTCACTGTGTCACCTTATGTTCATATCCCTACTGTGCTCAATGAGATTGTAGACACAGGAATGAACTCGCTCAATCTACCAACCATTCCTATCTTGTTTGCTCACTTTTATACGATTTGGCCATTCCTATGTTTGCATTACTTTTCTAATTTTTTGTTGTACTTGTTTGTTCTATTTTTTTTTGAATAATTGTTTATAACATCAGTGGAATTTAGTCTTTAGCCTGAGCAGAGAACTTGCTGCCTTACACACCTACCAGTCAAATTAAAGTCGGACAAGCTTGCTGAAACTCCAAGCTGAAAACGTGATTTATATCAATTATAATATGTCTTGTTACCTAAAGATAACTTCCCTACCGAAGAACTAAACACAGAGAACGAGAAGTTAGGACAGAACTAGAACTGGGGGCACTGCAGGCTTGCAATAGATTCCAAATAATGCCCACTTGAATATGGAAAGGGTGGTTAGACTAGCTAGTTTATGAATAATACATGAGTTTAGAAAAGCAATTAAAGACAAAGAAACCAAGTTTATTTGTTCAAGAATCAGCTTCTAAAGCGAGTGGTCTCTGAGAAAACTCTTGCCAACATGAAGAATAAGAAGAAGATGGAGAAAAGTGGAGGTTTGGCATATAATTTTTAGTTTGGTACTTTAGCAATAGTTTTAGGCCATGTTTTTGGGCTCATAGAAAGAGAAAGAGCTAAATAATAGTTTAATTAATAAGCCTTTTAGTGCTAAGGGCTCAGTTTTTGCAGAGTTATTCGCGTGAATATTTGTATTGCACTAATGGGCCATCTGTGCCATTCCTATGTACGCAGTACTGGGAATACATTTCCAATGTTTTTTTTTACTTGTATAACATAAGTTATAGTTATACCATAGTAGTAGGGAATTATGGTTGATAACCACCCAGAGCCCGAGGGCGAGGGTGTGGTTATCACCATAATTCCCGTACTACTATGGTATAAGTATTATATATCCGTTCTGATTGGTTGTTTGAGCTCATCTGCCTAGTAACAAAAACTACCCAGCAACGGTTATTTTTTCATTTAAAATAAAAAACCTGCTTTGTCTTCTGTTGCAAGCTTGTAACGGGTTTCTTTCTGACTGCAGCGTCGTCTCAAAATAGGTAAGGGTCAATAGAATTACAAATGACGGCTTTACTTTCTCTAAAAATTGTCCAGAAAGCACAAATTTTGTATTGGAAAGCAGAAAAACTTCAATCTTGTATCAGAAAACTTCAATCTTGTATCAGAAAACACAAACTTGCTTTTACTTTTCCACTGAGAAAGCACTAAAATTTCTCTCTGCTATCACCGTCTAATGCAGCTATTGCACTAGGCACTAGTTGTTGGGAGGAGTTTCCTGGGTGGTTCCAAATAAACTAGCACTCGAGTCGAACAAACAAAGCTTAGTACTGCATGAGTAAAGCAGTCTGCAGCACTGTAATGTTTTTCTTTTCTTAATTTGCTACACAGAGAAACAGGTGTAAACCAAACCAAAAATGGTTACCAAGGTAAAATTTGTTGCAATTGCCATATACTTACTGCATATGCAAATATGCCAGTTGTAAATTATGTTTTTTTCTTGTAAAAGTGCATGAGCAGGGAAATATCTAACCACAAACAGGGAAATATCACTTTTATTCCCTGGGATACAAGGCTATATTATACTATAATATCTATGCTGATAGTGTACAAGTAACTACCATACACAACCACAAACTCAACAGTGATGTAGAATTATGAAAGTGATGTAGAATTATGAAAAAATGAGAACAATATTATATTAAAGTAAAAAAAACAAAACATTTGAAATGTAATGAGACATAATCTTTACACACTCAAACAGCCATTCCATCTTGTTTCTATAATTTGGCCATTCCTCAACATGGGAAGATAGTACTACATGAAGCCCACACAGGAATAATTCTACACACACTCAAACAGCCATTCCATCTTGTTTGCTTTCTTTTTTATGATTTGCATGGCCATTCATTACATTTCCAATGTTGATTATAAATTTTTTTATTTAACCACAAATCTATCATAAAAATCAACCAATTAATTTTTTAATATTATACCTACTTAACTTCTTCATGGACCAGGGGCGTAGCCAGGATTTTAGAAAAGGGGGAGCAATAAAAATGGTGCGCGCAAAGCGCGCCGGAAATTTTGCACGACCGGAAACCACACCCACTTAATTAGCTAATTTTAGCCCCTCCCATTCATTAAATCGAGCAGTAGCACGCGCTCGCTAGATCGAACGCTCTCTAAAGCCTTGTAGCAGCAAAAAGAAAGCTTCTAATAGTTGTTCTGGATTGAATTCTGGCCAAAGATGACTACTTTACGTGTTACTAATAAGTAAGTGCACAAAAAATTATTACAAGCTAAAAAAATAGCGCATTTTATAACCTACGCGTAAATTTCGCGAGACAAAAAAAGGGGGTGCAAATGCACCTTTAGCACCCCCCTGGCTACGCCACTGTGGACACATACATTTCATCTTTAACCATTGTTTATATTGATAATTTCATATTAATAACAATATTAATCATATTATTCTGTACTTAACCTGCACTGCATTTATCTCTAGTTGCAGTTAGAATTGCTCCATGTATTCCATTGTTTCTTCATTTACTTTAAGTACTGACTTCAACTTTGAATATCCCTCCTCTATGGTCAGGGCAATAGGGTGGAAAGAACTGTAATTATGTCCGAACAACAGTATCTACATTGTGTATGCTACAGTTGTCCAACAACACCACACTGTTTTGATTCGTGCGGTTGAAGAATATCAGAGAGTAGTTTACAAAGTATGACCAGTAACACCACCAGTTGTAACAATCCATCACTCGTGAGATAGCAACTTATGGATTTGAGGTGATTTAACACACAAACCATAAATTTTCTCATACAGTCTCTCCCGTCTGCACCCGTTTAATCTACAAAAACCAAGATCTCAGCATGAACCTTTATATCTAGCAAATACTGAGCCTGCAAAGATCACACTGCTGTTAAAACCATGCAACTTCTGTCTGGTCAAACTGTCAATAGTGAAAGGTTGTGCTTACATGAACATCAGTTGGCATTGACTTTCACACAGGTGGATCCTAGGCTTTTCAATCACTAACCATCAGTAATTTTAGTCAGTTTTGCAGTGGAAGGGAAGGTTTAGATGACACACTGCCTGTAGCTTGAAATATATTTATCGTTCTAGATACGGTAGATGGGTCTACTTGACAGTTACACAGCAAAAACGATTGGGGAATTTTGACCCAGTATTGTGGGTTGTTTTTGCTGCATTTCAAATGACCCACTGTTAGAGTTAAAACTACTTTTAAAAAAGTGGTTTAAAATTGCAGATTTGAAAACTGGTTATTGTAACTTATAAGTATGGCTATTTTAAGTAATTTTGAGTTAAATCAACTTTCAACCAAATTTAAATCGGCTGCAGAGAATAGATTGTTATGACCACCCATAATTATGTAATTACTGTTAATCCAAAAAGGTATTTTTAATAACAACAATTTAATTTTGAAAATTCAATCAACACAATATGTACAATCATAATAATGACAACTTCCCACAGCAAAATTAAATGCTGCTATAGTGGAAGAAATAAACTGATATGCAATAACCACAAAATTCTCAGTGGCATGCAGGATAATACAAAGCAGCATAATCACTCAAGTCATGATTATAATCATAAGCATGATCCAATGCAGTCATGATTCAATAATTATTGATTCAACAAAATGATTATATATTGGCTGGGAAAAAAACAACAGTCATTCAATCAAGTACTTCACTGAAACACTCTTACTGTGCACTCAATGAGCGTTTGATGTCACTTGCCACAGCAAGGTAATTGCCACGACGATTTTGGTAGGAATCAGGTTGTTCAAGTACATAATCTTGAAGGAAGAGGAGGACCTTTCTGCACTTGTCCGGATATTCCAGATGAAACACATAGTATGTAGAAACTAACAGGAACAGAGCATGGGAAAATGAACTCCCCTCACAAAGAACACGGTGCTCCAAAGCAATATAATATGATTCTTCATTGTTGACAACTTGAGCGACCATTCGGGGTGAGCTGAACTCTGATACATCAAGATCCTCCTACATTAGTACACAATGAACATATAAATGACTATAGAACAAAATAGAATCTTTATAAACTACTACTTGCCTTAATTTCTTCAAAAAAGCAGTGTTGTGAGCACTTGAAAAGTTGAATAAGACACTTAATAGCAACACTGTGTTGTGAGTACATGTCTGCATGAATGAGAACATATGCATGTAGCTGATTATTAAGTATAAAATCTGCATGGACATGTATTACCTGATGGGTCTAGTTCCTCTTTGAATTTCCCACCATCCGTATATGTCAAAATTGCTGTCACATAATTTTGCCAATTCACCAGAAATGTGTCCTTCACTCCATTGCCTTCATGTCTTGCTCAATCTATAACAAAGAGGATCGAGGGAAAAATTAAGAGAAAGAGAGAGAATAAACACATTTACACACACACACACACACACACACACACACACACACGTCATAATAAAAAGTACATAATATTATGTACACACTTACAGCAGAAGGCAGCTTTAGTGCTGGGTATTCGCCTAATATTTGATCAACGTCAGCCCCATAGTCGGATGTAATGTAACTTCGACGAGAGTGGTATGTATTTTTCATAAGTGGAAGGACAACAATCTCTCTTGGCCTCTTCTTCGCCATTTCGTTTTGCATTGCTGTCCTATGCTGTGTCACACTCTCTTCATCTTCAATTACATCATCATGCTGGCATGGTGGATATCGCTTAAGCAGCATTTGTTTGTGCGATGACCCTCTACTTCTCTTTGGAGGAGGAGCACCATTCCCATCACCATCACTAATCACGACTCGGCCTCTCTTGCGAAGGTTTCGCAGTCGTTCTAGCATTTTGTCATACCATGAAGCCTGAAATAATGGTATGAACACAACAAAGATTAATATTTTACACAAATGCCATGCAAAATGACTGGGAGAAAAGGCTAACAATGGAAAAGTATCTATGCATTACATAATCTGTAGTGAAGATTGGCATGTACTAAGTTTATTAAAACCTACATATCCTGTTCCGATGTCATCTCTCATGAATGGGTACTTAAGAATAAGTCGTTAAGCGAGATATTCGACTTGTGTTTTTTTCGGCTGCGAACCACACTTTGACACCAGGAGTGTAATAAGCGTTCTAACAATGTCTCCACGTACAGACTTGTTTAGCTTCTTTGTATCAATGCACTCCTGCGTGGCTGCACTCCAGTTTGATGGTATCTGGATGGCATTGGAGCTTGGAGATTTAAGAGATTTAGAAGACGATTCAGAGACAGGGAGAGAAACAGTGTCACTGTTATCAACAGATGATGACTATATCAAGTTTCAGGTGTGTGTGCAAATTAAAGTCTTATCAAATTTTTGTATGCCATTCAGTTGACAAAAGGATCAATCATACACATCATTTAATAGCAAACAAGCTAGTGTTTAATAGGCAATATAAACTTGTAGGACATACTCTGCATGTAAATTTCTGTAAGCTAAGAATGACCCTGATTCCAGGTACTCAACTCTATACCTACGTATACAGAGATTAGAATGCTATGGCAACTGCATGAGCACTAGCTTTGTTACATAAAAGCTTGGATGCAAAGGAAGACCTGGTATACACTTTACCTAGCTGCATGTGAATAGCCGGAAATATTGACGGTTTGCTCTGTAGAACGGAAAATAAAAATATTGACGAATTTAAATTTGACGATTTGCGCGTGCGCATAATACATTCATATACTGCGCCCAAAATATTGGTGGATTTAAATTTGACGATTTGGACTTTGACCATCAAACCGTCAAATTATACGGTAGGTCAAACTTACAGCATTCTCAGCAATAGATGGAACAGTGACCTCCTGGACCAGCCTCATTATCTTGTTAGCTACTCCCACAGGAGTTACAAGCTGCTGGATATCTCCTTTGGACAGCAGAACAAATTCTTTACCATCAATGTAATTGTCTAAAATATAAACATAAAAAAAAAAAATAGCGGCAGTATCAAAAAAAAAAATTCACTCAAATATTTTTTTTTTAAAAATTGCGCTTTTCCTTCACTAAACACTTTAAAGCTAATCTCACTAGCCAGGTTCAGCGCAAAAAACTGGCTACTGAGACTAGTGTTTTGTGGCGGAGTAGGCTACACAAATTTATGATGTACCAATCAGTCAACTTGGTTGCGGATACAAACTCACCTTTCAAAATGGCACAAAACTCAGAAGAAATGCCTTTATCAGCTAGCCACACCGAAAGTTCCTCAAGATTCTTGTCTTCCAAACCGTAGGGATCCGTCATCGTTGGACAAAAGAGATTGTGAACACTTGAGAAAAACTTGAGACTGTCTTGGTTTGAACGGTGAATGATATGTCACGTGAGAATTGGCGGGCTCGTTTCCAGTATACGGAGCTGACCAAAGGTAAACGGGAAAAATTAACCGCGAGTTTCCCACGGAATTGTAAACATGGCTGACGCTGGTACTAGTTCCACATACAACTGTCCTTTATGCCCTGAAGGTTTTGTCATTTTTTCCTACAAACTGTGGCTTTCTCATCTACGTCATGTACACAGCAATGATTCGAGATTTAACGTAGTGTGTGGAGTAAACAGTTGTCCTAGATCATTTACAGTGTTTTCAACTCTGTATTCACATGTGTATAGAAAGCATAAGCATATGCTTGAAAGAAGAGAAAGACCTGGATCTACATCAGTAGTCGAGTCTCTTACTACTTCACTCCTGCCACATCATTGTGAAGAGGCTGCACTAGTTGACTCTGTGGACACTACCATGGCTTCAAGTGAAGGTATGATGATTGTGACTGAACTCACTAATGTATTGTCATGATCGCTACTTGATAACTTAGTATGATCAGTATCTAATAGCTTTGTGATAACAGTATACCTGTCCATCTGTTTTTATGACATTGTGTGTATTCCTTGCAGTGAGTGTTACTACAGCTGCTGATATTCAACGACTTATGGGGTCAGACCGTGAAGGTGTTCGTCGTCAGGCTGCTCTTTTTATTTTAAAAATGAAAGAGAAGAGATTTATATCACAGAATGCTGTCGATGACATAGTTGAAGAAACAACATCAATTTTCGATCGTAATTTTACAATGTTGCAAGCTGGAATTAGAGCAAAACTGTCAGCTGCTGATCTTGATCCAGAAGAGTTGGAAATCGATACTGTGTTTGATGAGCTGGTGGATCCTTTCAATGGTCTTAAAACCAAATATTTCCAAGAAAAATATTTTTCCGAAACCTTGGAATTAATTGTAAGTCAATATTTAATTTATTAGCTCTGTATACGTCTAATTATTACATGACAATGTCATTGTGTATATACATGTCCACTCAGAGTGAGCATGTTAATGTATGTGATAGTCACAACTCTTATCATGTGCATATGAATATGCAGGAACCTCAAGAGATTCAAGTTGGTGAGTCATATGACACATATCAGTTCACCGGCCCTAAAAGGAGATGTATTCAAAGGTATGATACTTACCACTATGTTCCGTTTTTGAAGAGCTTGGAAAGACTTCTAAAAGATTCTACTGTACTTGAGGAAATAGAACATTGCAATGATAGAATCCATCCTAACGATTGCCTTGAAGATTATTGTGATGGTACATTGTTTAATCGACATTCTTTGTTTAATAATGACCAACAAGCCCTGCAAATTGTTGCTTATTATGATGAAGTTGAAATTGTAAACCCTATTGGTGCATATGTCAAGAAGCACAAAGTTGGAGTTGTGTTGTTTACACTAGGGAATATACAGCCCAAACTTCGCTCTAGGCTTCGTGCTATAAACTTAGTGTTAGCTTGCAAAGTAAATGTAATAGATAAACATGGCATCAATGCAATATTGAAACCATTCATCCGTGATCTAAATCTATGGTTTTATTCAAGGGTGCATTACTCACAGTTCTTAGTGATACACAAGCAAGTCAGGTATTAGGTGGATTTAAGAAGTCTGTGTCAGCTTTTCGTATGTGTAGAACCTGCATGGCCACATCTGAAACTTTTCATACCAAGTTTAATTCAAGCAATTTTCAGTTGCGCATTGCAGAATCTCACAAAGAACACTGTGACAAGCTAAAAGAAACAAATAGTGAGCATTATGTATGGGGTTAATGAAAGAAGTGCCTTGTTAGATGTGAAAGGATATACAATGCTGAACTGGGGTCTACCTCATGATATTATGCACGATCTGTTTGAAGGAGTAGTTCAATATGAAATAAAGTTGGTTCTCCTTCATTGCCTGAAGGAAAAATATTTTTCACTACAACAATTTAATCAATCACTAATAAATTTTGACTATGGCTACTCAGAAGTAGCAGATAAACCAACCCCAATACTTAGTACTCACATCCATTCTGATTCTAAGAAACTTCGACAAGGATCAGCACAAACTTGGTTGCTAGCTCGGATTTTACCACTGTTAATTGGCCATTACATTCCAGAAAGTGATCCTGCTTGGAGATGTTTTGTTAAACTTTTAAAGATAATCGAAATATGTGTAGCTCCAGTTGTGTCAGTTGAGACTTGTGCAGTATTGAAGATTTTTATTGAAGAGCACCACATTATGTTTGTTCAAGTATTCCCAGAATGGTCAGTAATTCCAAAAATGCACTTTATGACCCATTATCCTGAACAGATTATTGCATTAGGCCCTTTGGTTAGATCATGGACGATGAGGCATGAAGCCAAGTTATTCATATTGAAATGTGCTGGCAGGGTGTCAAACTTTAAGAATATCACTCAAACTATTGCTAATCGCCATCAACGACTGATGTGCATCAACGACTGATGTGTTATGAGCTTGCTACAGGTGGTTTGCTCTGTTCTAGTATTGAATGTGGTCCATCAAATCTTTCTCAGGCGATGCCATTACAAAATGAAACCACATGTATAAAGGAACAAATATACAGTGTATTACCTGACATGAGTGATGAAACTATTGTAAACCGAACTTCTTGGATAAAAATTAATGGAATTTTGTACAAACAAAACAGTACATTTGTGTTATGGAAGACAAGTGACACAGACTTAGCAGACCCCACTGTTTGGTTCGGACGTATTGAAGAAATATTGGTAGTTGGATCAAGTTTGACATTATTTCTTATTTGTCCATACCATTCTCTCTATTTTGATGATCATTTCCATGCCTATGTAGTATGTCATTCACCAGAGCTCACTGTTGTTCTTCACAGTAACTTATTGGATCATAGTGTGCTACATTGCCGTGAAATTTGTGGAAAGTTGTACATTACAATGAAGTATTACGTTATGTTGTAATCATGTCATGATCAAGTTGAAATAAATGTATTGAATTTTTTATACATTTTTAATTAAATTACTGTTTGTATGCAGAAAGACTGAACCAAAACATCATGATGAAAGAATGTATATGCAACCTGTGTTAGTTCCAGCAAAAATAACTTGTGCTCTCTGCATGGAATATTAAATACATCCGGATAATTCTAAACATTCAAGCTGCATATATACATACGTACTTGTCCATAACACACTGTCATAATTTCTTCGGCTGGCATCTGACTCTGTTTCCAGAGACAACACTCAAGATCTGACAATCCCTTTGAGTCCAGCCTGGGTTCTACATATGATTTCATTATTGCATGTGCATGTTTATGCATGTTGTACCAGGAAATTGTTACTATGTAAACAATTAGTTATAATTAAAGTGATTGGTGTATGCTCACCAACAATGCTTACTTGCAATGCCTTCCAATACTTAGGACATAATTGTTGGTAATTGTAAACAAAGACGGAGCTAGGGTTACAGCCTGCATGTATAAATGATATATACACAAGTATATATAGTATTATACTTGGCCTGATTCTATATATATAGACTTAGTTTTAGTATTAAATGGTACATATAATTATGTATAACATACCACAAGCCATGAAGTAATCATAGACACACATATCATTGATTCCACTTATTTCGGGAACCTTGTACACATTGCAGCATGCCTCTGTGTTTGTGTCCCATACATGAATCTCATTGCTATCCCAAAATCTATGTGCAGATATTATAATATGTATTGTAGTTCATCTATTTTGCCATTGTGCAATTAAAATTTGACCTACATAGTTGTGAATTCATTCCTTGTGACAAACTTGATTGATTTCAAATTTGTGGCAGTCGTATTGCTGACCAGTATTTTATGAAGATTCTCTTTAAGATTCCGTAGATCAACACAAAGCACCCTGTCTGCATACATTTGAGAGAATTAAATGTATAGTGCACATGCAGTATAGCCATTACTGGACAATAATGTGCGATTAATGTACGCCCATTAATTTTACCTCTTGTAGCATATGCAAAGGCATTTTCGTCAACCAAGCTGTGACACAAAGAGTGTACAGGACTTCCAGCATCAAGTGTGTATAAACTTTTTAGGGATCTTGGGCAACAAACCTGAACTGTTATAATTATTACATGTATACAGTCAGAAAATGTGCGGCAATGACACTAGCAAAAGGATATAGAGCACTTTATGTTAATGTTTTATCAAACACATACCTGTACCATCACCTGATCCTGATAATATTGTAGACCCAAAAGAAACTGAGGTGACCTTTTCCTTGTGGTTAAAGCTTGTAGATGTACAACAGCCCTTAGATATATCAAAAATCCCCATTTGTCCAATGCTGTCACTAAATGCTAACGTTTCATCATGGAATTTGCTAAATGCCAGAGATCTGTATAAGGTATTATAAATTTTATAGACTATTAATTAAGTGTATTTAGACTTTTAAACAATAGCTATAGAATTTATTTAATGACATACTTGATTCTGGTATTCCAGTAAATCTATTGGACATCCGTTTCGATGACCTAGCATATGTACCAGCTCTTATTTCACCAGAGTAGTTACTAACCTAGATATAATTATACAGCTGAGTATATTCTCATATAATAAACACGTACCTATCGAGTTATAGTGAAGCTCATCACAATTTATGTAATTTTACTGCTAACCTTGATCTCCTTGGCCATTCCCAATGCTAAAACATTGTTTGAGTTGGAGGCTAAAGCACTGATACTAGTAGGCTTAGGGTATTGAAAGAAAAACACTCCAATTCTTTCAGCTGTACATGTGAAGCTTCAGCCATTTTTTTTACATAGTACGTATAAATAACTAAGTTTTAGTTAAAATGACTTGGTAGTTTTGAAGCTAAAATAACTTAGCAAGTTAAAGTAACCTATTGAGTCATTTTTGCCATTGCGGTTACAATTACTCAGTATCAATGTTAAATTTACTTCATTTTAAGTTAGTCAAAATAACTATCTGGTAGAAATGACCCACCCGTTTTTGCTGTGTACATGCCATTTCATGGCAGCTTTTCATACATCTCAAGTTTTTGGAATTCTTTTCTCTTGACAAGAACAGGCCATCATTCAAAATTTGCTGACTGTGCAGGAAATTAATCAGCTAAAAACAAGTACTGACCACAACCACAGTTTATTATTATATCACTAACACATGGGTGTATAGCTGTAGGCTGTTGCATAGATTCTGTATATTGTACAACATCTGGCCAGCAACCTACTTTTGTAACATGTATTGATGCCTGCATACCAACCTAGACACCTTTGCTCCAATGTACTATATACATATATATATACTTTGCCCAACAGAATAGAACATTAAAGATCTTTCAAATAAACAAGGCATAGTGAACAGAGTCCAATGCTTCGTGCACAAAATAACCAATCCTTTGATGTTACCATTGAAAACTATGACTTTGGAGTCGTAAGGCACAATTAATCCACTGGATTGGAAGCTCCATCTTTTGTTTTGTCAGACACTAACTTCTTGATGTTTGCATAAACAGTAGTTTCTATTTAATGCACACCCATTTCTAGACTTTAATCATTACAAGTAGTAAAAATTTCAAAAAAATAAAGAGTGTAGGAATGGGCAGTGCAGGAAAAAGTAATAAAACAAGGAATATCTCAATTTCGGCACATGACTACTTCATTTTTTCTTTTTTCTTTTTTTTATTATTCCTCATCATCTTGTAACGTTAATACATGCAATGATATCGATCTGTACAATCATAGTTTCAAGTTTATAGATTCAAATTATTTCCAATCGGTTAGGTAGGAATATGAAGTATTAAATTTAAAGTATCATAGTTGGACAACCTGCTAATAATAATAATTTATTTACAGTTAAATTGCAAAACTATTCTATAGAACTGTTACAATAGGGCAAAAAAATGAAGTAGTCATGTGCCGAAATTGAGACATTCCTTGTTTCATTACTTTTTCCTGCACTGCCCATTCCTACACTCTTTATTTTTTTGAAATTTTTACTACTTGTTCATGCACTTTTTTTGTCAATGAACAGCATAATTTCAGATCATGATCACTATTACATGTTATAGCTATATAATTAGACTAATGTGCAACACCCAATTTAATAGTCCTTTTCACGTAAAGCTCTAAGGAATTCATTAGCGCCTAATTACATGTGACGTCATGGCTGGGGTACATTCATCCGCCATCTTGGGGTACTTTTGTATGGAAGTCAATGGGGAAATATGCAAAATTGAGCGCTGCGTATTTCCGCGTGTATACCGTATATTCTAAATATGAGAGATGCAAAGAAAAGTTCAAAGCAAGCTCTTTCCAATGCAAAAAGAACCAGGACGGTCAGACACTCAGAAGCAAAGCTACAAGTGCAAAAATTTCCATGGTTTGAGAACAAAAGTAGGCTTAAAAAAGACTTTGTTAAGTTCTACAAGTGCTATATAGCTCCAATACTGTTGTAAAAGTAGTGATAGAGCATATACTAACTGTTCTGTTTGTTTCTAAAATATTTGAATGACTATTTACTATGAGCGTTGCTAAAAAGAAGACAGACGGGCTCTAAGTACTATTTCTGGACTGTAGAAAGAGGGATAAAGTGTGATTTTGCCTTGAATATATTCTGTTGCATACTATACATACCTTAGAGACTTTAGAATATTTTCTCTCTCAAGATATAAGCCAAAATAAGTACAAAACCAGTGGATATTGTAGCTTTGCTTCTGAGCGTCTGACCGTCCTGGTTCTTTTTGCATTGGAAAGAGCTTGCTTTGAACTTTTCTTTGCATCTCTCATATTTAGAATATACGGTATGCACGCGGAAATACGCAGCGCTCAATTTTGCACATGTGGCGGATGAATGTACCCCAGCCGTGACGTCACACTTCATTAACGGGCCAGCGAAATTCTTTTGCTTTACGTGAAAAGGACTATTGTTACAGAGTGAAGTGAAACATTGTATATCATGTAATAAACTTGACAATGTCTTCGTAAATAATCACATGTACATTGACTGTGAGCTCAAAATGACAAAAATTAAGCACACACATTAGCTATACTACAAAATCAATTCTTAATCACATTACATCTGGTTACAATGGTATTTGACTACAAAGTTCAGAACATACCAAACAAAAATACTCATCATTAGAATACAATATTGAGTTGAAATTCTTACAGTCTGTATGAAAATAATTTCATTGGCCAGCACTTGAATGAGCCAAGGACCTTGTCACTGGTCTTTCTCGGTGGAAAGAAATGGTAGGAGGCGGCAGCTGCTTGTGTAGAAACATCAACAGCCATTACTTTTCCGTGTAGTCTACTTCTTAGTCCTACCCATTCAACACTTAATGAATTTCAGCATTTGTAGGAGTAGTAGCGGTATAGTGTCTGTCAGTGTGATATGGTCCCTGCCNATTAGAAATGTAATGCAAACATAGGAATGGCCAAATCGTAAAAAAGTGAGCAAACAAGATAGAAATGGTTGTCAGATTGAGCGAGTTCATTCCTGTGTCTACAATCTAGGGATATGAACATAGGTGACACAGTGAAATGAACTCGCTCAATCTGACAACCATTTCTATCTTGTTTGCTCACTTTTTTACGATTTGGCCATTCCTATGTTTGCATTACATTTCTAATGTTTTTTGTACTTGTTCACATAATTATCTTCTGAAAGTTCAAAGGATGAATTATGTGTGGAAAACACCACAAAGGGAATTGTTGTGGTGAGTGACAGGGAAACAATTCAGTTTACTATCATTCAAGCTATTTTGAGTGTAAACACAACCAATTTTGTAAACTTGGTATTCTATTCTACATCCTTTCAGAGATTGTCCCAACAGTTATTCTCTTCATTGTTATCATAGCATTCAACATTAGCTTTACATCAGGCAACATAAATGGGTTTATCTTTTTCAGCTAAGTTTTGAGTACTATTACACTAAACAACAAAATCAACAGTGAGAAAATAAGGCAATACTTTCCTATTTTACATACGTTTGGATTTTTTTCAACATAGATAAGTTTTTACTTTGTCTTTGGGAAGGAGCAACTATTGATTTCCCTGTATTCAAGTACACCACTATTATATTGTTTGCTTCACTTCTTGTAATTGGACTAATCCTTTCACTTCTGTCCAAAGTTCAACAAATTAAAGAATAAAACTCACCTCTCAGTCATTCATGGACTATCTCCTTTCCTTTTCATCTGATACACTCAATGCACTAAGATCNATGTGTAAAGAATTATTCCTATGGGCAAAATTAGGGACTCAACATGGAAAGAGAGTACTACATGCAGCCCACACAGGAATGATTCTGCACACACTCAAACAGCTATTCAATCTTGTTTGCTTTCTTTTTTACGATTTGGCCATTCCTATGTCTCATTACATTTCCAATGTTTTTTTCACTTGTTTTCCCATATTCTGTAGCAACTGTTGAGAACATTCTTGGTCTGATGATTCTCAAAACCAAACTATCTGGAGGAGTGCTATCTTTTCTTGAGAGAACTGATCCAAAATTCGAAGCTGTTATACGATATCTCTGACTGAGTACCAGAGTGAGGAGTTTCTCTGTTCGCTAGTGTTCTGCTCAATGTGTCGAGCTTGATCTTCTGTAACTTCCAAACTATTTTAATTGTGTCACGCAATGAACTGTAATCAGGAATACTGGGAGCTACACTTTGATCAATGGAGACAGAATCATCCCAGTAACAGCAGGTGCTATCAAGCAACAGAGAAATACAAAGTTGTTCTCCTTTCAACTTGCGTAACAAGTCAAGTAGGTGGTCTTTAGCTGTTCCTCTAAACTCGGGTGGTCTGGGATCAAAATCTTCAATTGGTTTCATGATTCTTTTCTCAGGCTTACAGAAATCGTGTTTCTGGAAGACAGCTTCTGACATAAGCATTGACCTGTGTTTACGTTTCTTTGGTGGCTTCCACTGACAAGCTAGTGAGTTGACTGGAATCTCATCTTCGGCACATTCTTCAGCAGGTGCACATTAGGCTTGAGATTGAATGATGAAGGATGGAGGCTTGAAAGAGCATGAAGAACAGCTGATACATGAGTGCAACTAGCTGACTCACTTTGTGTGTGTGTGAGTGTGTGTGTGTGTGTGTGTGTGTGTGTGTAAGTGTGTGTGTGTGTGAGAGAGTGTACAAGTGTGTGATGTATATATTAAAAAAAATGATGAACATACCCTGCAGTACATTCACAAGTAGCTGAGCAAATGGTTGCTAGTTCTCCTTCTCTCCCCAAAAGCATATACACAGTTTACAAACCCTGCTTCATAGAAGGCTTTATCTGACAGCGAACATGACAGTAAGCTAGGTGCGACACATTCACTTCCATTTGTTGTAATCTCCCAGAAGCCGAAAGAGTGTATCTTCGCGCAAGTGCCCTAAAAGCACCCTGGTCACCATAATAGCCCAAATGTCCAGCAAGGTAAGTATATACCAAACTTAGTAGGAATATAAAATGAAGGGGAAAAAAAGCAGCAAGACGTTGGTATTCATATTCCTCTTGTTAAAAATTAAAATATCTCACTTCAGTTACGCTAATATTTGTTTACTTTACACGTGGCTTCAGAGACCAGTTTCCATTCTGTAAGAGGAGGAGATGGTGGCCCTGGTCGAGCAACTTGTTGTCCAACTTCAGCAAGAGAGATGTATTTCTTGTTCCCAGTCCGGTGTACTGGGTACATAGGAATGGCACGGATGCCCTATTAGCGCAATACAAATATTCACGCAAATAACTCTGCAAAAACTGAGCGCTTGGCACTAAAAGACTTCTTAAGTTACTATTTAGCTCATTCTCTTTCTAATGAGGCCAAAAACATGGTCTAAAACCATCGATAAAGTACCAAACTAAAGTATGCCAAACATCTCCATCTTCTTCTTCTTCTTCTTCTATCTTGGCACGACTTTTCTCAAAGAGCGCTCACTTTCAGAAGCTGATTCTTGAACGAATATTCGTGGTTTCTTTGTCTTCAGGTCCTTTTGGCATCGTTTTTTCATGTCTCTCATTGAGTCGCTAGATACAAGGGCAAAAGCACCTTCTCTGTATAGCCGCCATTCATTTCTACACTCATGCATAATTCATAAGCTACTTGAAACTGCAAAATGACGACCTTTTCCAGATAGACAAGTGTGCGTTATTTGGAATCGGAATATTCGTGGCCTCCTGCTTTACCTGAAGATTTCTGGTTGTGCAAAACTCTCTGTAACATTTTAGTCTTCAATGTTTATGAGGTGAATACTTAGTTGCACTTATATATAGTAACTGTTGTAACCATGAGAAGATGAGAAAAGCCAGTAGAATCTAAGAAACAGCCCTGCCTCCTGAGGCTATATGATCAGTGCTGCCAAAACTTTGATACTGCCATGCTGATAGCATATATGTGACCGAATTTTGGAAAACCGACCAGATGTAGTAATATGCGAATTTTGAGATAGCACTTGCATTGTAATCTACGTCATTGCAGCTAGCTATTTTCCAAATTTGAAGCGGCTAGGCGCTATAGTTTTGGAGATATGAGCTCAAATATACCGACCGTTNGTTTGTGAGTGTGTGTTTGCGAATGTGTGTATGTGTCACGGGTGTTTCGCGCCGTATGGCCATGTGCCACTTAGTTCCGGAAGCGAAAAATTGAACTGCGCATAGCAACGCATCCTACTGACCCATAGCAACTGCAAGCTCAGCTTTAAACGTGCGCTCTATGAATACTGTTTAAAACACGTGGTAGGCTACCACGTGGGTAAAAGCGCTCGTCCTTGCTGAACCAGTTCGTCTTTGTTTGGAGTTTTTAGCACCTTCTCAAGCTGAGATACAGTCCCAGAAGCGAACCAATCTCCTTGTGACCCATTCGCTTGGAAAGGCTGTAGCTCCCAAGAAACAGTTTTCAAGGGAACAGTAACTGTGGTAGCGCTTCTACTTGGATTGAAGTTTCTGGTGAGTTGTAGTTTGTAGCTACACTTATTTTTTGAAACTATTTTTTGGTGACATGAAGTAGCTGGTAAATTATTGATTATTCATCATAATGATTATCTGTGTACTCTACAGTTACTCTAGGGTTTTCCTTTTCTTTGGAGCAGGCACCAAAGAAAGGTTGCCTGCCGGAGATGATGCTCTTGCATGACCCTCAACAATCTGTCTACTTTATTTGGCATGTTCGTATAAGACCGTTCAATGCTGTTGAAAGACGCATGTATGCTCTCGGCTCCTTGCTCTCCCATTAAGCCCAGACCAACACCCCACTTCTCGATCCAAGTTGGCACATGGCACTCCAAAATGTGCATCTTTGGTATTACAGAAGCGTTGGGGAAATGCTGGCGATAGTACCTCATGAACTGGGCTACATTCGTTTCTGTAATTCAAGGTAATTGGATTATACTTAGACATTGTGTGTTGTGAAATTATTGTGAACTTACTGAGCTTCTCTATGGCCTCAGGAGTGAGTTTCTTTCCATCATATATATTATGACAGCTAGCAAAAAACTCAAAGGCAGTCTGGAAACGGTCTCGTACTGCTTCAGCCTCATCTACAAGATCTGAGCACCGTTGTTGAGCAACATGCACTGGTGCAGTACACAGTGTCTTGATATTTTGTTTCTGTGGTCAAACAACAAACTGGTAAGTTGATAGTACTATTTTGAAGTATAGTACCTTCAGAGCTCGGTGAACATGGTTCCCTACAAAGGTACCACCATAATAAGCCTGCCTTTCAACGTTGAAAGATGCAAGAGCGTCATCAAGGGACTTCACGAATGGCCCTTCCTGAAGAGTGAATCCCTTTCGAATTGTGGCTGTCTCGTGTTGTATCTGACTTTCCTATAGTTGAATTGTTGTAACTGACATTTTACCATGGTGTGTACGTGTGTGTGTGTGTTTTTTTTTTTACTAACCAGGGGCTCAATCTTGCGCCTAAGCTCCTGCCGACAATACTCTACCTGACTAGCATCCATCCCTCTCACAGCAAGAAAGGTACTCAACTGCTCTGCTGCTGTAGCCTCTTCCATGTAATGTGTCTTTTCTTCCTCTAGTTCAGTGACCTTGAACAGTGCAGTAGAATAGAGGCGAAAGGAATGTAGAGTATCGTCTTGCTTGGAAGCAGCTGCCAGTTTCAGGTCAAGTTGGTGACAAGCCTCCTCCAGAAGGACAAAGAGGCGGTAGTATATGCCAAGGGATATATGCAATCCTGGCATACAAACCTACAAGGTACATGTACTCAGTGTAGTATGTCTAGACTATATATGTTGTCTCGTTGTCTATATATACCTGGTCAAGAGAGATGTCGAAAAATGGAGGAAACAGAGCATTATTAAATTCCTTCACCTTCTTGATGTTCCCTCCAGCAGTCGTTGATTGTCACTCTTGATGGTGTCAAGTGTACGGCTTACAGTTACTGCTGGCAAAGGTGTGGTCTTAAGTTGCTCTTGCTGAATGTGGCACCATAAGCAGCAGTGACGTCCTATAAGAGTGAAGTTGTGCATTTCTATGCTTTTTGTACATTTTAATCCAGGACATACCAGTTGCACCACTAATCCCATAGAGTCGACACAAAAACTCATAGTCCCCACACAGAAACACACGAATTTGTAGGTCTCTGTTGAGGATATAGTAAGTATGTGAACTAATATGTACTAATTTTCCTTCTTTCATAGCTAACCTCCACTGTGTTGTCTGCAAGGCGTCCAGCTGCTCCTTATAGCGATCAAGTGCCACATGTAAATTGGTGAGAGTGTCCGTAGCCTGGAATGCTGTGAAGACACAAGTGTTGCTGACACTATTTGGTGACTTTACATTGACAATTTGGAAGTTCATTTTAAATGAACTTCCTCCTTTGTCACCACCAATCTTGATCCAAATCTCGTCATTTGGAATCACTTCCTCGTGCCAAGTCAAGTTCTTCAGGCTACAGACAAAGTATCAGTAACTATTGCTTATTATAATTATTGTAGTTAGCTAGTGTTTTACTTGCTATTCTTCTCCAGCAACTGAAAAAGCTTGTCCTTCAGAGAGGAAACATATACCAATGCTGCTCCTCTGATTTCCTCTCCACCTCCCTTGAGTGCAAAGGTGAAAGGAGCAGCCTCACCTTGGATGTTGTCGGTGACTATGTCCTCTGCTCGTCGTCGCAATTTACTCTCACTTGCCACATTGATGTTGAAGCTCATCAGCCATCTTTCAGATTATGAATGGTAAGTGTAACAAGTTTACTTACATTATAAGGTATTTAAATGTATAATGTACCTCCGTATTGTACACAGCTTGTTCCAAGGTATAGCCAGATCTGCCTTCATAGCTAATCCTTGCTCTGGAGGGATATCAATGGTGATACCAACACTGGTCAAGAGCTCTTGTCGTTCCTCTCGTGTGAGGGCCTTCACTTCATTCTGTACCTGAGCTGTTAGATCTTTACTGATGATGGTGAGGATTGTGTGAAGTTCAACAGTTCTTCTATGTACAGTTCTGGAACTAGCAGTGCCAGATGATACACGGGGTGTTGGTACATGGACCAATGTGAGTGGCTGCATTATGTTTTGGTTTTCTAATTAATGCACAACCCTGACTATTTACATAGCTAACTCTTGGCTTACTTGTCCACCAGTGGAGATCTGAACAGTATCTTGTGAGCTTCCTGACATCATCCGTCTCACCAGATTTGATGCTAGGCGTCGTTCAGTGAAGGTGGTTGGTGTTGTTAACGGCTGGGAGAGAACATCTGCCACCATCAGGTCAGATGGGCTGACTTTCTTACACTCACTGGTAACATGTTGTATCAAATCTTCACAGCGTACCATACGGTGACAACTGGAGCACTCGACAAGCACTCTTCCTAGAACTCAAAGGATGAGATCACTTGGTTTCCGGATGGAAAAGGGGTGTGCCAGGTAACAACATGGACAGTTACCAACTTCATGTGATTCAATCCACCTAAGCCATGCCAAAGTATGTGAATTTATCTAAATAAATATGGTACAATAGTCTATTATCTTGTGTGTACTAATCTACAGATACAAGATTGACACACGACAGGTCCACAGGATAACTGAACTGGTTGATCTAGAAGCATTGTACATATACAACACTCAACGTCTTCACAACACAGTCCAGATGATTGGGGAATAGCATATGGTGATTGGTTATCACCATTGCTAGGAAAGAAGCTAGGTGGTGAGCATTTCATAATATCATTGATGGCGCTGTGGTTACTAGTAGAACTTGGTCGACCTCTATTTTTCCTCTGTTTCTTCGGTCTACCTCCCACAGAATGAATACAGACAGTACAATCAGTTAAGTCATGTTCAACCCACTGATGTGGATCTACACTATGTATGTACACTTTTCCTTTCTCGACTGCTTTCTTAGCTTTGTACAGGACACTTCGGCACCTCGCACAGAAATGACGAGGATGAACTGTAGCAGTATCACCAGTTGTGTCAAGGTGGAACACAGATAACAGGTCATCTTCGTGGTTGCTGCAAAGATACACAGTCTTGCTGTACTTCATATTCTGCCCACACACCCTGCACAATGTCTCTAGTCTCCTTTGATGGACACTCTCTGGTGATTCTGCCATCTGGCATGGTTTTAAAACATTAAATTATTCGCGGTTTTTTGAGTAGGTACAATTCCTTGCAAAAAATAAGTGTAATTGTTTATGTACATTTTTTTTATCCACTTACATTGGTTCAATCTGGTAATGCTGAATTCAGATCAAAGAAAACTGCTGGAAACCCAAGACACCACAAAAGAGGATGTGCTGTTCAAAAGATTTGTAAAAGCAGTGCAGCTGTCCACCGTGCGCAATTGTTTACTATGCGCGCTGTAACTGCGCACGCTCGCTAGTTGTAGTATAGGAAGGTTATTTGTTATTTTTAGAACATTGTTTTGACTGTAAATGGTACTGACAATCACAAGTATATATAGCAACCACTTGATGCGGTAATGAGTTTACGTTGCTAAGTGCTATGAATATTAATTACGTGTACCGTAATGTTCTAATTAAAGACTAAGTGCCGGTTTGAAACACCCGTGGTGTGTGTGTGTGTGTGTGTGCTTGTTTGTGAGTGAATGTGAGTGTATGTGAGTGCGTGTGTGTGTGTGTGTGCTTTATGAGTGTTAGTGTATATGTATGAGAGTGCGTGTGCTTATGAGTGTGTGAGTGAGAGTGTGTGTGTGTGTGTGTGTGTGTGAAGTATAATTTAAAAACTTTTACAAGAAACGTAAATCGAGACTATGTTTGTGCAGGTGTACGTGTTCTTTTATCTAGTGTGTTAGCATGTGCGCATATGGATGTTTTGCGTATCTGATGCATCATTACATGCCGGCACAAATGACATGTTGGAGTGTCTGTACACTATAGATCATCCTTTGAGCATCTGTGTCAAGAGCAAACGTCTACAGTGTGCTTTAGTTAGACTGTGTTTGGGAATGCATAAAGGATCACTGAAGGCTGTACTGACATTTATACAGGGAGTTGGAGATTAAAACAACTGAAGAAGAACTACCTTGAACATGGTATCTAGCTTAGGGAGCACGGAATCACCAAGAGGCTTCCACACAATGCGAGGTCCATAGAAGACATCAAACACGTGGTGAAATTTCTTGAAAACTATGCATAAGAGCATGCCCTCCTACTGCCAGGTCGTGTTCCAGGCTACAAAAGAGACGACATCAAACTTCTACCAACATGTACTACAATCAAGGTATACAAATACAAATTGTGTTATAACGGCATAATGAATTATGATCACATTTGTACCTTTAAAGTGTCCACAAACAATACGTCCAAGCTTGCAAGCAGGCTAAGATGGACCCTGTGCCTGAAACCAACTTTTTGAGTTACAGGAGACAGCTTGTACCACAGTCACAAATACAGAAGTCACACCATGGACGCTGTCCAATCGCCATTTGTAACTGAATTTGAGCAAAGTATGCATGGTTTTCTTTCAAGTACAGCTGTCCCGATACTTTATCTGCTGTACAACAGAATCCAGAAATAGTACATGCGCCTGTAGGTGTAAGCATCCTGGCTATGTATGGACACTTGACTTCCAAAAAACCAAAAGGTTCAGAGTGATTAGATGGGTCATACACAGCCCCATCAGGCGAAGCTCCTAAAAATGGATGTGATTGGCATATAAGAAATCCAGAAGGACTAACTGATAGTTCAGAGTGGCCACGGTTGTGCTGATATGCAACGTACTCTGTGATGGCAGTCGGTTCCTTCTCTATCCCATATTCTGTAGCAACTGTTGATAACATTTTGGTCTGATGATTCTCAAAACCAAACTATCTGGAGGAGTGCTATCTTTTGTTGAGAGAACTGATCCAAAATTCGAAGCTGTTATACGATATCATCTGACTTGAGTACCAGAGTGAGGAGTTTCTCTGCTCGCTAGTGTTCTGCTCAATGTGTCGAACTTGGATCTTCTGTAACTTCCAAACTGCTCTTGAATGCATTAATTGTGTCATGCAATGAACTGTAATCAGGAATACTGGGAGCTACACTTTGATCAATGGAGACAGAATCATCACAGTAACAGCAGGTGCTATGGAGCAACAGAGAAATACAAAGTTAATCTCCTTTCAACTTGCGTAACAAGTCAGGTAGGTGGTCTTTAGCTGTTCCTCTAAACTCGGGTGGTCTGGGATCAAAATCTTCAATTGGTTTCATGATTCTTTTCTCAGAAATGGTGTTTCTGGAAGATAGCTTCTGACATAGGCAATGAGCTGTGTTTATGTTTCTTTGGTGGCTTCCACTGACAAGCTAGGGAGTTGACTGGAATCTCATCTTCGGCACATTCTTCAGCAGAGTGCACATTAGGCTTGAGATTGAATGATGAAAAATGGAGGCTTGAAAGAGCATGAAGAACAGCTGATACATGAGTGCAACTAGCTGACTCACTGTGTGTGTGTGAATGTGTGTGTGTGTGTGTGTGTGTGTGTGTGTGAGTGTGTGTGTGAGAGAGTGTAAATGTGTGTGATGTATATATTAAAAAAAATGATGAAGATACATTCACAAGTAGCTGAGCAAATGGTTGCTAGTTCTCCTTCTCTCCCCAAAAGCATGTACACAGTGTACAAATCCTGCTTCATAGAAGGCTTCATCTGACAGCAAACATGACAGTAAGCTAGGTACGACACATTCACTTCCATTTGTTGTAATCTCCCAGAAGCCCAATGAGTGTATCTTTGCGCAAGTGCCCTAAAAGTACCCTGGTCACCATAATGGCCCAAATGTCCAGCAAGGTAAGTATATACCAAACCTACAGTAGGAATATAAAATGAAGGGGGAAAAAAAGCAGCAAGACGTTGGTATTCATATTCCTCTTGTGACCTGCTGTATTCTATAAACAGGCAGGGTACACAGAAGTATACAACTACAGCTCGTACTTGTAGTGTATGTAACTAGACACACTCTACAATAAATATTGCGTGCGTACCTGTCTATTACTTGCTGCTTTCTCCAAGATCTTGGCACATTGATGCCTCTACACAACAGCCACCAACGTAGCTGAGACACAGTGTGCTTATCGAAAGGCTCGGGGAGGTCAGCTCCAGGTATATCAGCAGGAGTTAGTGTTATCTGCACTTCTTTTGCTGCCATTCCATGAATTATCAAACTTCAGTCACTTCTAACTCAATAACGCTACGTTGGATTTGAATGCTTCAACTTGCAACGTGTTGATCTATGCCTAGAGTTTTACGTTAGGGTCTTATAAATAGGTAATATGGTACACGTTTGCTTTGGCGCGAAGTTCAAACTGGAAAATCATCGTTATCCGTATCCATTTTAGTTACGCACCTAGGGGCCCAAACGTGACGTCACATTTAATTAATATTTTATGCATTCCTTAGCTCTTACATGCAACTGGCCTATTCAGTTTTAGAAACAAGTGATTCTTTTAATAATGATAACTACTACCTACTACCTGTATGTATCCTCAAAGAGCCACGTAGAGACTGCCAGGTCAGTTTGTTGGTCAGTCTGTTTTGTACTCCTTTGTACTCATCAGCGTGACATTCTCTGTCTCTGTATGTGTGTGTGTGCATGTGCATATGTGTATGGACTGTAGGTTACTGTACTGCAAATTACTTTAGTGAGCTTACCTTGTAAGTATTGAGTTGGGGTGTCATCGTTATTATTATGCTTTATAGTGTTCGATGGGAGCTATGTGTCGTTTCTCAGTATTTCGTACAGTTCAAGTTTGATTTCTCATGGCTCTTGTGGTATCAACTCACATTCCCTCTAGCTGATATTACCCAGCTTGGAAATTTCCCACAGAACTTGAGAAGTATAAACCACCAGTGTTAAATTTTATTGTCTTTTAGCTGTTAACTCACTCGTGTCCAGCTTGTTTGCAGAGAGTACACACTACCTTCCTTCATTTTACTGTTTGTGACAGCATTGTCTAATACTGATGGTGGTGTTATAGTGGATGATGCAGCAGTTTTGACTCAAGGCTCTAGTCGGGTAGTTGCCTGGCTTTGGACACACAGAATGTTGGTGTTTTTCGTCAACAAACTTTTGGATTTTCTCATAGAGGTAAACTTGTCTCTCTTTGCTGACTGCAATTACTTCTGGCATATCAGATGGGTTTGGCCTCCAGTCTTTGCTTTTCAGCATTAATCTCTGTTCTGTTTTGTCACTGTCACTGTCTGTGTTCCTTCATGGAAATGTTACCAGGATTTTGGAATCAAAGACAAAGTTGTTTTACATCTTCATTCCCTTTGTTGTAGTTTGTTTAAAGTTATCGTTGAAAAAGTTTGCCCAGTCATATGTAGGTAGTAAGACTTTTCCAAAAGAGTGTAAAGAGAAAATGACATCAAGTTGTTAAAAGTTAACTTTTACTGTTTATTAACCTTGTTGTGCATAGTTTACAACTGCAGAATCTTAGACAATGGGAGCAATGTCATCCAGGCAGTCCACCTTGCTCCTTCTAATTGCCCTCTTTTAGAGGCCAAAGCACAAGTCTGGAAAAAAACTTGGTGTGTCCAACAATGAGAAACAACAAGGTAATCTTTGTGTTAATACTGACTATGACTCTTCATGATATATATTGCATCATGTATTTGTAAATGTGAGTGTAAGTGTGTGTGTTTGTGTGTGTGTGTATACATGTAACAATACCTGTTCTTATTTCAGTTGTCAGCTTGAAGAGTGAGTTCTGTTTCCCCGAAATTGTGATTGCTGAAGTACTGCCTCATTAATCAGGTTAATGAGATAAAATGTAAAGTCCATTGTATGATGTGTTTGTATTCAAGTTCATCCTACGTTCTTATAATTCTTGGAATGGCATCACAACAGATTCCAAATATTGCACACTTTCTTGGTGTCAAATAGTAGATGGGTCCAGGTTGTTGAGGGCTGTAAGGTTGTGTGTATGTAGAAAGAATAATAGCCTGGATTTTAGTTACATCTATATACTGTACCAGTTGGGCCATGTCAAACGAGAAGTGGACTACTATATTTTTGGAACATGGCTTTAGCCGGAAGTGTAGCTCAGGTAAAGAAAACATCATTCATAGTGTACTCCTCTTACAAAGCCTTCTTTGAGGCATCACATTGTTTCTTATATAACGAGCGTTCTTTGGTCGCTATCAATAGATGAGCTTCCTGTGTCTTGACAACCTAAATACATGTGCATAATTTTTATATTCAGTAATGCATGTTAACAGCACATGCATGATTAATTATTCTCTAGTTATATTACTTCTGTTTTGGCTTCTTCAGATTTGTTGGCGGCTCGCAATATAGTTGTGCTGTTTTGTTGGCATTGCCAGCACAGATCTATCATAAGCTTCATCAAATTTTTGAAAACCGACCAGATGTAGTAATATGCGAATTTTAAGATAGCGCTTGCGTTGTAATCTACGTCATTGCAGCTAGCTATTTTGCAAATTTGAAGCGGCTAGGCGCTATAGTTTTGGAGATATCAGCTCAAATATTCCGACCGTTCATTTCAATTTTACTCGCTAAAATCGTGAGCGAATACATTGCTTAGCGCGAGTAGACGAACTCCATATACTATCCGTGTTACAAACAATTTATGTTTGTGGTACAATTTTAGTGTAGTATCAGAATATGCATGAAGTTAGTTGAAGCGCTAGTTAAAACTTACTTTATGACCCTTTTTAAAGACACAGAAGACCAGGGAGCCTTCCAGGAGGATTCACCAACGAGGTAAGTAAGTCTACTAAGTAGAATAATGTAGTGGTTGGGCTGTAACTAGAGTAACTAAGCTATAAATGGCACAGAAACATGCATCTATAGCTATTCTAACTGTAGGAAATAGTTTAGCTAACACTTATTGCCCATAATAAGAAGCGCTTAGCTTCTTTCCCCCCCAAATTTCATTGCAAATTTATTGTACACAATGTACAAAACATTCATTCATTATTATGCACAGATAAACAGCTCCTCACATAGCCCAGCGATTCTGCAACACTGTGGGCCATCTTCTGATCATCTGGAAGAGATTTCTTTCTGCTAGAAGTGTTTAGTTCATGAACAATGTATTGTTTTTTTGTTGCACATTAAATATGCAAAATTATAATGAGATGCACAACAGCAGCTGAATCATGTACTTATCAGAATAATTAATCAATGAACATGGCAACGCATTCCGTGTACTTACGGGAGAGAAGCTAGCCATGGCTGACATAGCTGCATTCAAACACTTATATCTCAGCAATAGAAGCAGCCCCACCTGTAAAATCACGTCTGTAGCTCGCCAAGGTGTGCCCCTCCCCTTTGGTGCAAAAAAATTAATTTCGCGCGCGCGTTGCGAATTACACTACAATTGCGGATTACTACAAATAAAGTTATACTACATCTGGTCGGTTTTCCAAAATTGGGTCACATTTATACAACTAAAGGGGTGAGTGTTCAAAGGATAAGGTTCAATGAAGACTTTTGGAAGGAAAAACTCTTACCAAAGTTTATAGGATTTTTCAACAACTGTGTTGCACCAGAAATAGTAAGTCCTATTCATTCCCTAGGACTCCTAATCAGAAACTTAGCACAATAACTTTTTAAAAATTGCTCAGGTTGGTTAAGGATTGCCAAGCGCTTCCAGCTCATTATAGTGTGCGCGGCGGCTATTGCATGTATTTAGCTTGTAATGGTACAAGCAAGCTACAATGAATATCATTAATAATTAGTAGATAAAGATCGTCAGTACTAAACGCAGTATTAGGTGGGTGTGGCGCTAGAATTTGGCCTCATGGCGAGTTGAGAAAGAAAGCTCTTGTGAATAAAGGATTTTCCGGTACAGAAAGACACTAGCGCAGAGAGTCAAACAAAGCTCAAAGTGATGTTAGAAGACTATACTAAAAGGTTCTTGCTGGTTTTTCCGAAAATTGTAGACCAAAGCGCGATGGTGAACGGCAATGTTATGGTGAGTATGAGAAATTGACTCTAAAATTCATTATTTTTTCCTACATTTTAGCGCTACAGTAGCTTTGACACAAAAACCAGCGAGGGATGTTTAGTTCAGACTATTAGCTAACTAACAAGCGCTATGCCAAACTCTGAACTAGGCTTCTTCTGTACCGGATTTTTAATTTTGTGTCTATGAATATCAATCAGCTAACCGTAATTTTATTCATGATAATGGTTACCATGGCAACTAATTGTGAATCCCTATAAAGTACATAGATCAAAGAATCCTAAACTACTATTGAAATAAGCTCTAAGTGAAGCACTGAGCCATCTAATTCAGAGCTTTTTCAATTGCTTGATTTTCCAGCTAAGGCCTGATTATCCTTAACTGACCTGAGTGTGTACATTTTTGGAACATGGATTGTAATAACTATTTTTCGTGTGACAATGTGACAAATGTTTACATACCATTGTATATAAGTGTACATGAACATGTGATTACCAGAGAGAAAGATCGAGAGAGAGAGAGAGAGAGAGAGAGAAGCTAGCATGTGTCTGAATCTTCTGCAGAAGATGATACCTCTTCATTTGAGAATTGTTCGAAGTATTCTTCTACATCTCCTTGTGCTGGAAGAGGAACCACAATGTTGGTTGGAAATTAGTTAAGAACACATACACGAGCTTTTTAGTAGCTACGCCTTTTTTTGTTTTTCTTCTACAAGTAAAGATCAGGCAAAGCTTTTTATATGATGCAGCCAAGCAACAATCAAGCTAACTATACTCCAAGTCTTGTAGCTTAGTGAAGCTTTTGCAGGAAAAAAAAGCCTAATGTACGGGAGGGTCTAATACGCTAGGACATAGCCGCGCGTCTAAAGCTTTTTTTCTTACAAAAGCGATGCTTTGGCTATATAGCCTAACTATCCCTGCACCTATGTAGCAAGTTTCAAGCCTGTTCTCTGAAGGGTTGTAGAAAAAACGTCGCTCTAAATTTTACCATCGTGATCGCGAAGATCGTGACTGTCAGTTGCTCAGCGACGAGTAGTGCCACGCCTTACTAGCAGTTCTAAGTCTGACTTGATTTTTTAGTAGAGTAGTCCTTTACCTATTCGTATATAAAGTTTAAAGTTCAGGGCTAATTGCTTTGCTTGCAAAAAGTCACTAAGGCGGCCGTTGACGCATTAATGCGTCAACAGCGGTTTGCAACACCCACGTGTTTGACGCAATAATGCGTAATTGGCGTATAATCGGTTAATCTAAAATAGGTCTTCTTTGACTTCTCCGATTTTAGCCGAGAATTTTCTGATTCCAGTGCCTCAATCTGGGCTAAAAGGGCAGTATTAACCAACACTCCATCCTCTGAAGGTTCACATTCTGACGTGCCTGGAAGTTCATGTACTCTAAAGTCATGTACCAGCTGTTCTCCAAGAGGTGTGATACTTGGTTGTTGAAATGTGATTTGGGATCCACCAGTCGGTGTACAAGAACGAGAAGGTGTGACTGGTTCTTTTTCTCTACTTCTCCCGCACACACAGCATCTATGGCCAGACATAACTCAAGAACACTACGTTGGATTTGAACGCTTGGACTTGCAACGTGTTGATCTATGCCTCTAGGTTTACGTTAAATAGGTAATACGGTACACGTTTGCTTCGGCGCGAAGTTCAAACTGGAAAATCATTGTTTTCCGTATCATGCCAATACATTTTAGCTGGGCACCTCGGGGCCCAAACGTGACGTCACGCAATCATTGAATTTAATCAAAATTTTTGTGCTTACATGCAACTGGCCTATTGTCACACATGTTTGTTTACTAGTATTTCCTATGATGGGTAAATGAAACCAAATACATGATTGTTTTGAACTTTTCATGCACTTTGGTCGTTTCTATGCGTGACCATTCTATTTAATACCCACCTGCTAACCTTACACTCAAGTTTATAAGTACTTACTTGCTTGTTATCTTCTTCTTGAGTTATCTCTTGGCTTTCTTCTTTTTTTGCAGTACTTGGAAGAAATTTTTAGCGAGGCTTCTTTATAGGTAATTACTTGCTTGTTGTCTTCTTGAGTTAGCTCTTGGCTTTCTTCTTTCTTGGAAGAAATTTTTAAGGGGCGCTTCATCAGTATGCAAATATTCTACTACAAACTCGTTTCACTACAATGTGCAACATGAATAATTATGACACAGAGAGTATATGGAGTGATTGTAGTACACCGTTGCAACATATTCATTGACATTTTTTGCATAGTAACTGTATTGAGCGATCGGTTTTCAGAGGCTATATCTAACCTAGCCGAATCAAATTTTGTTTTCCGCTACTTATGACGTAATTGCAAAAGAACTCAGTGTAGTTAAGGCATGTCCACAACTTTTTGTATGGGCAGTACCAATTATAATTAAAGCTTGTACCAATACATGCATTTGACAAGCATTGAACAAGCTTTGAACATGAATAATTAATTTATGCATACTAATGAGAATTTAGTCAGCCTTATTTTACAAGTGGAAAAAATTTCATAAAAATGAGCAGTGTAGGAATGGGCAGTGCCTTAAAAAGTAGTGAAACAAGGTAGGAATGGATTTCGGCACATGACTACTTCATTTTAATTAGATTTTGATTGCAATTTAATTAATTCAATTATAAATATAGACACCATGGCAATATTAGCACTAACTACTGAGTTGTACTGACATTGCAACTGTACAGTGATACATACTATATAGTATTATATCAAAAAATGAAGTAGTCATGTGCCGAAATCCATTCCTACCTTGTTTCACTACTTTTTAAGGCACTGCCCATTCCTACACTGCTCATTTTTATGAAATTTTTTCCACTTGTTCATGCACTTTTTTCAACACAGAGGTGTTAGCATAGCTGGAGGGTATGTATTACGCTTCGGATGTAAACTTATAATTAAAAGAGTATAACATTATTATAGCGAATTAAGTCTCTATCCAAAAACCTCTAGATCAAGCTATGTATATGATGCACAGAAATGAGGGGTTATTTTTAAGCTAAAACCTATAGGCCAGGCTTTGAAAATTGTTGCTATGGCAGATTATAATCAAAAATTACTATACATTTAATTTATAGATTTGTACATTATTACTAGTCTTAATTTCTGAAATTGATGCATGTATGCATGTCAATATAAGTAAATATTTTGAGATCATGACATTATTATGATGCAAATAATATTACAACAGAATCTGCTTCAAAAGAATCAAAACCATGATGTGAATCACAGATATAATCAAATTATACAGACTGTCACAAAATCACTCAGATTGTAACATATACACCAGTACTCAGCTTGTGCAATACATGTGGCACGCCAGACTGAGAAACACACCGATCAAACTTTCTCTTTCCTTTTCCCACTGATCTGAACAGTTAAGACTCAGATACTGGAAAAACCAGAATCAAGAACAAGACAAACCAGTTACCTAACTAATTATGTGAACCATACTTAGAGGTCATGATCACAAAACTCAACAATAAATCCTAACCATCATGATCACAAAACACAGCTAAATAAAATATCATGATCACAAAACACAGCTAAATAAAATATCATGATCACAAAAAAAACTAAAATTAATAAACAAAATTTAACACACTATACTACACGTACATTAGTAATGTTTATTCAGCCCACAGACCTGTTCATGTGAGATTATCTCAATTTTTGACAATATTGTAGTTGATGTTGCACATGTGTCTTCTATTAAAAATTGATTATAATTGATGAATTATTTGAGAAGTATAACCAAGGGTTAGAGATTGTATTGATTCTACATGACAATGAAAGCTTAAGATTGCTGCACGAATCCGGATATGGATTATAAATTCAATTCGAACTGTTAGCTCAATCAGAACTAAACATTTACTCAAGCTCAATCACCCCTTATTGGAACCATGCAGACATGTGCAGTGCATGGACACATCAATAGAATATTATTCTTCTCATATAATCGCTGGGTGATTCCATGGGTGAGGCAGGGCTGATGGGTGGTGCCTGGCTTAATTAGAGGCGTGATTGATGGGTGGTGCCTGGTTCAGAGGTATTGCTGATGGGTGTTAATTTCAAGAGGTGTGGCATTATGAGAAAACCATTTATTTAATGATTAAGTTGATTAGTTTGCTTTCTTCATGATCACATAGTGAATCAGCATCCAGTCACCAAAACTACAATTAAAACTCGATGTCAGCTGCATGATATCATGAACATAAGGAAGAATAGTTAAAGATGATGATTACAGAAATAAAGAAATAAAATGAATGCAGTGCACTTTCCACACACACAAAAAAATTGCTGCTCATAAAGTGTACATATATTATATATGGCTCCAAATTTTTGTGGTAAAAGATTTAATAGTCAAGACCTTTATGATAAGATCAGCATAATGTATACCATTATGGTCAAGCATACCTGAACATGATCTCTGTGGTCATATTATGCCTGCATGCAGCTTTGTACCATGAAAATTTGGAGCAATAGAATGAGTTTATTTTTTTATACACATTAAGGATGTGCAATAGTACATGCCATGCATGCACTGAATGTCACAATATACATGACATTGTTTTTAATGAGCACAGATATTCATATATAATGACATTATTATGTCAATTATGCTCAATCTGCATAACAACATCCAGATGTACTGGTGGTGCAGAGAGCTGACACTACAACCCACGTAACCATGGGGAGTGTTCCACTGCAACCCATATAATCATGGGGAGTGTTGCCAATGTGCATGCAATACATTGGGTGCTCAATTGAAATCTCACAGTCTGCATGTGACTGTGCAATAAAATTAATATTTTATGTATGCAGTACAGAGAACAACATTGTGTCAACATATAGCTCAATCCATAAAATAGCATCCATACAAGAGCTGACACTGCAACCCATATAGTCATGCCAATTAATGTTGCGATGATGGGTACTTAAACTGAATTGATTATATCAATATGAAAGCATCATCAAATTATTGTTACTAACCAGCTGTGTGTCAGCTTTTGACTGATTCAGAAGTATATAGTTTTAAATTCTTGCAGCTGGTATATAACACAATGTGTGAACACATAATATTATGGTGATACATGACTACATTGCATGTGCATTATAGTTTTCCTCCCCATTCCTCCCCTATATAATGCACAGTACATGAAAGTAATCCAAGCTATATACAATTGCTTTTTAAGGTGTTATTGCCTGAACTACTTTGAAGTGATTACCAGTATGGTAGACAAACAGGGCACAATCACCATCACTCTCATATGTCCCTAATGAGGGATCTACATGGCTAGGAGAGTGTAGCTGCCATGTGGCATTTTGTGCAGAGTATGAGAAGATGCGTGTGCTAAGCAAATGGGCCAGTGCAAACATTTCAACAGCTGTACCCCAAGCACCATCTCTACTCATCTCTGTATCAGAGAGGTATTCCTGTACATTATCATAGTTTGTATTAATGCCAACATAGTAACTGGTCATGAACAAGTCATTGTTCCTTTCCATGTGAGTCACTATCGAGTTTCTTATTTCACTATGCTGAGTCTGTGACCCAGTAATGATATACGACAATGCACGGAACAAGCAGTTCCCATCCCCCCTGGTGTTAATAAGGGTTCTAGTGTCAGGGCGTCTCAAAGCAACAGTTGGACTACCGGATGAGACCCCATTTGCATATCTAAATCTTAACCCCAGTTGGGTACACACACTACGCTGCCAGTCAGCACTGACGGGGTTGTAACTAAATGGCCAAATTCCATGCCTGCTGGGCTCGTAATCTTCACGAGTACAAACCCTCTTGCAGTCACTGTTTTGTTGAGAGTCTGGACATTTATGCTTCGTACCAGCTATGTGATTAGTGTCCAACTTAATAGTCTTGGATGGTACGACCATGCCATCAGCATCGATAGCAAGTTTACGTTTTCTACCACATTTAGGCTGGGGTGGTATGGGGTACTGTGGTAGATCATTTCTAAACTTTCCTCTCAGCCTGTTCACTTCCTGAATGCCACACTCACTAATAATGATTGAATTGGGGTGGAATGCTGAGAGATAGAGGCCTGTCAAGGATTTAACTCGTGACAATGCAACATATGCCATTCCAGGACTGAAAACATCCTCAGAGAGGTCTACTATGGCACATTCTAAAGATAGACCTTGACATTTGTGAATGGTAATACCATAGGCCACAATAAGGGGAAATTGGCTCCTATAAACATGAAAGTTTTTCAGTACCATGAATCTACTTTTCACCCTTTCAACATCATACACTTTGTCAATTGTGCCGAAATTGAGACATTCCTTGTTTCATTACTTTTTCCCGCACTGCCCATTCCTACACTCTTTATTTTTTTGAAATTTTTACTACTTGTTCGTGCACTTTTTTTGTCAATGAACAACATAATTGAAGACCATGATCACTATTACATAATATCATACGTACGGTAGTACGTATAGTAGGAATGGGCCGACTGTCCCATAGACACAATACAAAATGTTGATGCTTATAAACTTTCAAAGAAAGGAAGATAAGCCTTCAAATGCATTTCATAGCCTCCCCCATACAGTTTTCTTACCGTATTAATGAAGAAAACTGTCAGAAAGTCTCCAGAGCACTCTGGAGAGAGCGCTGGCGAGAAGCCACAAGAGTGCAATTTTGTTCTCCTTCCTTCCTAACTGACTTACTTGAACGTGATTTCCAGACAAACAAAAGACATCTATCCAACTTTGACTATATAGTGAGACTTCATTTCATGCAGATTACGTCCTTTTTGACTCGTTTGCTGGTGAAAAGGCAGCAAACAAAATCTAGGCAGCTTTGAAACTCTCGATATAAAATACTGTACTTTTTATTTAGCCATTTTGATGTAGGTAAAGGTCGTCAATCGACCACGTGGTTTGCATGCATATAATGCGCATGCGCATCAAATGTACACTTCTGCTTTTGTATAAAGACTGACTAGTCTCTGCTGTGTGATTGTCTCCATGCAATTGATCACCTTGGTGTTTAAAAAAGTGAATGAACAAGTAGTAAAAATTTTATAAAAATGATAAGTGTAGGAATGGGCAGTGCGGTAAAAAGCAATGAAACAAGGCAAGTCTCTGAATTTCGGCACATGACTACTCTCATTTTTTGTACCCTACTCTTTTTGTATTTACATTCTAAATGCTTGTTACTTCATCCAAATTAGTGATTGCTTGCATTGACTCATGAGCCAAATAACCAGGACATTTATAATGATGGAATTCAAACTTGCAATTGACTCATGAAAATGAAGTAGTCATGTGCCGAAATTCAGAGACTTGCCTTGTTTCATTGCTTTTTACCGCACTGCCCATTCCTACACTTATCATTTTTATAAAATTTTTACTACTTGTTATTATAGCTATAATGTAGACTAATGTGCAACACCCAACCTGTTATATACAGAGTGAAGTGAAACATTGTATATCATGTAATAAACTTGACAATGTCTTCGTAAACAATCACATGTACATTGACTGTGAGCTCAAAATGACAAAAATTAAGCACAAACATTAGCTATATTACAAAATCAATTCTTAATCACATTACATCTGGTTACAATGGTATTTGACTACAAAGTTCAGAACATACCAAACAAAAATACTCATCATTAATTCAAAGAAAAACACAATAGAATACAATATTGAGTTGAAATTCTTACAGTTTGTATGAAAATAATTTCATTGGCCAGCACTTGAATGAGCCAAGGACCTTGTCACTGGTCTTTCTCGGTGGAAAGAAATGGTAGGAGGCGGCAGCTGCTTGTGTAGAAACATCAACAGCCATTACTTTTCCGTGTAGTCTACTTCTTAGTCCTACCCATTCAACACTTAATGAATTTCAGCATTTGTAGGAGTAGTAGCGGTATAGTGTCTGTCAGTGTGATATGGTCCCTGCCAGCCAATTCACACATGTAATATTATTATGTGGATGGCAACTGGTCCAATGGTATAGGCTGGTGAGGAGCCTCAGATCCTGACCATACATGCAGTAGGAAAAGGGACTCTCTTTTGTAGAGGCTTGAACAACTGAATGATATGCGAACAGGAGCATGGGTAATGTTGATCCCACTTAGTAGTGTTCTTCTCGCTACACTTTGCATGCTATCATGGCCTGCAAGGTTACGAATCCAATCATCTGCAAAGTGCTACATAATTATAGAAATGTCAATGTTAAATGATCATTGCATAATATTATTATAATAATTATTATCTTATATTTGGCACCCATTACTGTATTGCTGTTTACCTTTTATTTTTGGCAAGGGTCGTCATGTGTACTAGTACATGAACAAAACATGCAATAGGTACGATAACAGTATACAGACTATCTTTTACACACTAAATTGTATAGACTTTGATATCAATAATGTCAGTATTGGAAGTGGCGTTAGAGACAGAACGTTATCCAACAAAATTTTAACCCTTTTTTAGCTCATTCCTAATTTTTCACGCGTTTTTCCGGTTTCCGCGCTAATCTAAGACAGTGAATTTGCAACTTGAAGCCAAACCACCATCCTGTGTGGGGTTGCACAGCAAAACTGAGCTGTACAGTTTCTTTCCTCCAGGATTTTGCAATCCAGCATACATGAAAAGCATGCCTATTAACCAGTTTATCCAGTGGCAGTGTTTGAACAGACAAGCACAGAAAGTCAGAGAACAGCAGGATTCACATGGTAGCAAAATACAGAGCCAACTTACAAGCATCATTATAACAGAATAGTGTTTATTAATTAGGTGATTATGATGATGAAAACACTTGCATGTAGGTTATACCATGCAATTGAATTAATCATGTAC